>JADLZK010011337.1:0-166457 GCA_015847255.1 Hyparrhenia diplandra | reverse complement strand
GGATAGTATGTTAGAGATTAACAGCATGATGTACCAGCTGAAAAACAATGTGTAGGCGGGTATACAAACACTTCCAAAATTTTTAAGGAAGTTGACATTATGCATCATCCTTAGAAATATTGTTTTAAAAAAGTTATATAAATAGAAAATCTTATGAAAAGAGTGGGATTTGTTGTAGTGACAAACATCAATAGGTAAAAAATACAGATTGCAAGACATGCGCATGTAAGTGTTCAAAGCCGTGATCTGAATGAAGTCGATTCATTGATATGATTCCACTACATATACATGCTACTAGTTGAAATAGGAGAACCTTGCCTAGAACTTTTGATCAAGACTGTTGGGGCAACATAGTAACTCCAGTGCCAATAAGAAACCTTGACGCATACAAGAAATGGAAAAATCGGGAAAAAGAGAAAAAGGTTTCTAACACTACTTCAATAATGCCCACCACGATAATGCTTCATTTGAGCCTCCATAGTCACAAAAATGATTGTCTAGTAGACACTGGATTCTCATTGTCCCCTGATTTGAACACATCCACGCATGGCATGGATGCGAAGGCCATGCGTGGGTCGTGCAGGCGGCCTAGCTGGCAGCTCATAGCGTGATCTGTCACGGTGGCCCAAGGGGCCCTGCCACTAGTAAAAGAAAGTTGAGACATTGTCATTATTCATCTTTATTAATGATTTTTTTCCCAAATACGCAGGAGCATTGCATATCATTTTTATTCATGACCATTTAGCAGAACATATATTGTATTTTGCTGTATCAGATCCCAAGCCCCTAGTTTTATTTATATTGGAGCTTATATACATAAACTGCCAGCAAAACAAATCACAAGTGTCACAAAAATCATTTTTAACACAAAGTCAAACAATCTCGACGCCTTATCCGTGTACGCATGGTGGAATATGCCTAAGTTGCTTGCAAATACAAGCTGCAATATGCATGTGACTGCATGAGAAGCATCACAAATTACAGCCCGAGTACCAACCTATATTTAGGTTGATAATTTTCGTTATACATCTAGACATACTCTATATCTTAGTACACTTAAAAATATGTACCTAAAAAGGAAAACATCGACTTATTACATGGAAAGGAGGGAGTAGAATATTTCTGTTTTTTTTTTTTTTTTCTGGAAACACATATTCATGAATGCAACCTTATTAGCTAATTTATTCAACTTCGGAATATATAGTATCAGCACTCAGCACATGAGGGGAGACAAGTATACAATAACGTCATGTACTCACCACCACTTCACCTTTCTTTGTTATTTTCTTTCGTACATATTGTTTGCTTTATTTGGCACCTGCACACACCCTATGCTTTGCATGTCCTAAAAGTCTTCACAGCTGGAAAACCTTCATCATTCTCTACATAACTATATGGGGCCATTTGGTATGCCTTCATATATAATTGTTTGCAACCAAAAGTACAACTAGTGCCACAACATATATACTACTAGTCAATAATTTCTCTACACAAATACGCTTACAAACACCTTCTCCCGGTAGAGCCGTAGCCCCATATCTATGCACGTACCATGGAACAATAATACATCTAACCTGTTTGCCAGCACAAGCCTCTATAGGCATGAGAAGCATCACGAATTGTTGTACGACTTAAGTGTTGCAACATGGAAACTGCGAACTCCATTGTCCAAGTTAGAGCAAAAGGTCAAGTTGGTGATTGATGAACAAGAGTTCAAGACTCTTGAGGCAAGCTTATGTTCCATATGCAAACTTTGAGCTCCACTTGAAATGAATAGACAGATGGAATGTACCCGCGACGACCATAATAGTGAGGCCAAGAAAGGCTTGGGCGCTTGAACAGAATGAAATCTAGCTTGCATCGGGGACCTATGAATTTTTGCTTATGTTTTCAATTTCGGAAACAAAAAAATTCCGGAACCCATTGAGAAAAGGGAAATTCCCGAAGTTCCAGAAATTTCAGCTCAAATTCAAATTAAATTGAAAACAATTTAAAAAAAATTGATATCAATTCACTATAAACTATATTTATGGTTGATCTTACACCACAAATACATGAAAAAAACTTAACATGATTCCACATTTCTGTGGGGCTACAGAGGGCTCACGGAAATCGCAGCAGCGCTGTGCATCAAGGGAGCCGCCAACAAAGAAGAGTCGGGGACAGGGGATAGAATGTGGATTTTGGGGTGATCTTAGGGTCTTCTAGGGCTATATATATGGTGGGCCGACAGGGAATTCGATTTTGGGCCATCTTGGCGCTATTTGAGGGCGGAAGACGAATTCACACGAATTTTTTTGACCGGTAGAGGATTTCTTTCGGTACCCATCGAGAAACCCAAAATTTTGGAAATTCAAAAAATTCGCCCGAAATTGAAAACCCATGGCACAAACAGTGCTTTTTATATTTGGTGCTTTGGCAGTGCCATGTGTGAAATTAGTTCAACAGGTTGCCTCCCTTGGAGAACTTCGGTTGCATCTTAAATAACTATGAATAACCCCTAGCGTGGCTTATATAAGATGAACAACTTGATTTACAAACCAAGAGTTGTGCACTAATAGGTGCTGCTGGTCGCCTAGAACGTCGTGGTTCACCTCATCCTGAGTATTGTCCCATGTGTAACCAAGAAGAGGAGACTATTGACCAGTCACTGCATGTTTGCAAGAGATTTTTGTTCAATTTGTTCAGACAAGTTGGTCTTCAAATCCTGCCCCTCAGCCTACAGAGCTATGCTTCCTTGCTTGTTGGGAGAACCCTAGCAATATCACTGCTAAGGGATTGATAAGGCAAGGAGTTAACTCACTTATTATTCTTGGAATCACAATATTGGATTTCTTTGGAACCATCGCATATGGATGTGTAGTCAATGGAGCAGCTCCTAACCTTGTTGGTGCCATTAGCTTAGCCAGCGAATAGTGTCGCTAGTGGTCTACGGCTGGGGCTCAAGGGCTGTCTTTCTTGACTGCCCTCCTCCCTAGTAGTTAGGGTGTGTGTGGTTGTGGTTGTCTAGTTTTTTTTTCATGTCACCGGCGCAATTGTAATCTTAGAACTGTGCTGGCATGAATGTATGTGTTGTGTGAGGTGTTGTTAGAGCACCTGTCCTTTATTCTCTTCTTAATATAATCAAGCGCAGCTCTCCGGTGTTTTTGGAAAAAAAAAAACAAACCACGGATGGGGACTCGTCCTTAGTTTTCTAAACTAAAATACACGTGGCTGCAAAGAGGCTAAAGCAAGATTCTAATAGCGAAAGTGCCCAAGCAAAGCATGGTTGCGACTTCTCTATATGTGAATGGCGATACAAACCCAAAACATTGGTTTCAGAAGAACAAGCTTTTGCTAGGCATCATGCATTTTCATAATACATGCGTTTTTCAAGCATGCATTTTCATAATACATGAGTTTTTCAAGAACACTATCTACATACTGTACGTTCACTAATTCCTAAAGTACGCGGGGAGCCTCGACTTTGCGACACGAGACCGCCGCGCCGCCGCCACAGTTTACGGCCCCGTTCCTCGCCCGGCCTCGCTGCCGGGCGGTGACGAGGAGCGGGGGTCCGTCTCTTCAACAGATCTCGTTTTCGTAGTCTTATTCGAGTCCACCTAGGTCTAGGGTTTGCTCGCCGTCGATGTTCGGCGGTGGAGTTAGGTTTTGCCGGAGGAGCGTGGCTCCTCTGCGGTTTGTTTTTCCTGGCGACGCCGGCGATGCGGAAGCGACGACGACGCAGCGGAATAAATTCTCGCAGCTTCTTCCGTTCTCCGATGGCGTCTTCTCCGGCGTCAACGGAGAGCTGTGGGAGACCTATCCAGGAGTCGAGGGCCGGCGCATCGTCGTCTTCTTCGCCGGTGATGATGTTGTTGACCCTGTTAATGTCAAGGAAGATGTTCTTTGGTGAAAATCTGAGCTTTGCTCGGGTTGCCGGCGGTGGAATCGAAGGATACGTCATGGGTACGGGAGTTGGCCGATGCACCTGGGAGGCAGTTTATTCGGCTGATTCGCCTAGAAGTAAGTCCTCCTCTGCGGCCTCCACCTTGTGGAGTTTGGCTCTGGTGCCCCACGACGATTGGGAAGCGGCTTCGACGGCGGTGACGAACGGATCTCTGAAGGCTTCGAGGAAGATGAACAGGAGTTTTGTACTTCTTTGTAATTTTCCATTCCTTGAGATTTCTGTTTGTAAAAGGGTCGATGTAATGCACCAAGATTAATACATGTTCCTTCTCAAAAAAAAAAGAGAACACTATCTACATATGGTTCTCATTACAAAGCCAAATTTATGGCATGTTTGTTTCAGCCTTTTATTTTTCACTTGTGGCCCAATGCTAAAACCCTGGAACAAATCCATGTACGAAAGTAAGCTTTGTCATGGTTCCTTATATAGAAGATGTAGATGTTGAGAGTGATATGGATTGGGAGTTTCTTGTAAGAAGGATTGGGATTTGGTAATCCTTGTTTGGTATGGGAGGTATCAGTTATCAAGGAATATGTGTACCGCAAGCACGATGTGTGGGGCACCTCTCTTCACCCCTGGCACCCTCTACTATCCCCATCCTTGCGGCGGGCAGCTCTTGGTGGTGGAGATGTCGGCTGGTGTTCCCTCATGGCTGGATCTTTGTGCTATTCGAGCCCCTGAGTGGGACGCATTCAGTGGGTGTCCTAATTGTGATTTTATTAAAATTTGGAGATCCTTGTCGCTGGAGTAAGTGGGCATGAATGTACCGTTCTGGAGTAGGTTAGCATGGGCTGTTCTGATTTTTTAATGTAAATCCAACTTTTTTTGTAAAAAAAGAATTACCACTGTTTTTTCTGCAAATACATATTCATGAAAGCAACCTTATTAACTAATTTATTCAACTTCGGAATATATAGTATCAGCACTCACACATGAGGGGAGACAAGTATACAATAACGTCATGTACTCACCACCACTTCACCTTTGTTTGTTATTTTCTTTCGTACATATTGTTTGCTTTATTTGGCACCTGCACACACCCTATGCTTTGCATGTCCTAAAGTCTTCACAGCTGGAAAACCTTCATCATTCTCTACATAACTATGGGGCCATTTGGTATGCCTTCATATATAATTGTTTGCAACCAAAAGTACAACTAGTGCCACAACATATATACTACTAGTCAATAATTTCTCTACACAAATACGCTTACAAACACCTTCTCCGGTAGAGCCGTAGCCCCATATCTATGCACGTACCATGGAACAATAATACATCTAACCTGTTTGCCAGCACAAGCCTCTATAGGCATGAGAAGCATCACGAATTGTTGTACGACTTAAGTGTTGCAACATGGAAACTGCGAACTCCATTGTCCAAGTTAGAGCAAAAGGTCAAGTTGGTGATTGATGAACAAGAGTTCAAGACTCTTGAGGCAAGCTTATGTTCCATATGCAAACTTTGAGCTCCACTTGAAATGAATAGACAGATGGAATGTACCCGCGACGACCATAATAGTGAGGCCAAGAAAGGCTTGGGCGCTTGAACAGAATGAAATCTAGCTTGCATCGGGGACCTATGAATTTTTGCTTATGTTTTCAATTTCGGAAACAAAAAAATTCCGGAACCCATTGAGAAAAGGGAAATTCCCGAAGTTCCAGAAATTTCAGCTCAAATTCAAATTAAATTGAAAACAATTTAAAAAAATTGATATCAATTCACTATAAACTATATTTATGGTTGATCTTACACCACAAATACATGAAAAAACTTAACATGATTCCACATTTCTGTGGGGCTACAGAGGGCTCACGGGTCGCAGCAGCGCGGTGCACCGCGGGAGCCGCCGCCGCCAACAAAGAAGAGTCGGGGACAGGGGATAGAATGTGGATTTTGGGGGTGATCTTAGGGTCTTCTAGGGCTATATATATGGTGGGCCGACAGGGAATTGATTTTGGGCCATCTTGGCTATTTGAGGGCGGAAAGACAATTCACACGCATTTTTTGACCGGTAGAGGATTTCTTTCGGTACCCATCGAGAAACTCAAAATTTTGGAAATTCCGAAAAAATTCGGCCGAAATTGAAAACCCATGGCACAAACAGTGCTTTTTTATATTTGGTGCTTTGGCAGTGCCATGTGTGAAATTAGTTCAACAGGTTGCCTCCTTGGAGAACTCGGTTGCATCTTAAATAACTATGAATAACCCCTAGCGTGGCTTATATAAGATGAACAACTTGATTTACAAACCAAGAGTTGTGCACTAATAGGTGCTGCTGGTCGCCTAGAACGTCGTGGTTCACCTCATCCTGAGTATTGTCCCATGTGTAACCAAGAAGAGGAGACTATTGACCAGTC
This sequence comes from Hyparrhenia diplandra, assembly GCA_015847255.1. Taxonomy (NCBI): domain Eukaryota; kingdom Viridiplantae; phylum Streptophyta; class Magnoliopsida; order Poales; family Poaceae; genus Hyparrhenia; species Hyparrhenia diplandra. The sequence continues at coordinate 160,151 of JADLZK010011337.1, read as the reverse complement.
ACTGCATGTTTGCAAGAGATTTTTGTTCAATTTGTTCAGACAAGTTGGTCTTCAAATCCTGTCCCCTCAGCCTACAGAGCTATGCTTCCTTGCTTGGGTGGGAGAACGCTAGCAATATCACTGCTAAGGGATTGATAAGGCAAGGAGTTAACTCACTTATTATTCTTGGAATCACAATATTGGATTTCTTTGGAACCATCGCATATGGATGTGTAGTCAATGGAGCAGCTCCTAACCTTGTTGGTGCCATTAGCTTGGCCAGCGAATAGTGTCGCTAGTGGTCTACGGCTGGGGCTCAAGGGCTGTCTTTCTTGACTGCCCTCCTCCCTAGTAGTTAGGGTGTGTGTGGTTGTGGTTGTCTAGTTTTTTTTTTTCATGTCACCGGCGCAATTGTAATCTTAGAACTGTGCTGGCATGAGTGTATGTGTTGTGTGAGGTGTTGTTAGAGCACCTGTCCTTTATTCTCTTCTTAATATAATCAAGCGCAGCTCTCCGGTGTTTTTGAAAAAAAAAACAAACCACGGATGGGGACTCGTCCTTAGTTTTCTAAACTAAAAGACACATGGCCGCAAAGAGGCTAAAGCAAGATTCTAATAGCGAAAGTGCCCAAGCAAAGCATGGCTGCGACTTCTCTATATGTGAATGGCGATACAAACCCAAAACATTGGTCTCAGAAGAACAAGCTTTGCTAGGCAGCATGCATTTTCATAATACATGCATTTTTCAAGCATGCATTTTCATAATACATGCGTTTTTCAAGAACACTATCTACATACTGTACGTTCACTAATTCCTAAAGTACGCGAGGGAGCCTCGACTTGCGACATGAGAGACCGCCGCCGCCGCCACAGTTTACGGCCCCGTTCCTCGCCCGGCCTCGCTGCCGGGCGGTGACGAGGGAGCGGGGGGTCCGTCTCTTGAACAGATCTCGTTTTTTTAGAGTCTTATTCGAGTCCACCTAGGTCTAGGGTTTGCTCGCCGATGTTCGGGCGGTGGAGTTAGGTTTTGCCGGAGGAGCGTGGCTCCTCTGGCGGTTTGTTTTTTCTGGCGACGCCGGGGCGATGCGGAAGCGACGACGACGGCAGCGGAATAAATTCTCGCAGCTTCTTCCGTTCTCCGATGGCGATCTTCTCCGACATCAACGGAGAGGCTGTGGAGACCTATCCAGAGTCGAGGGCCGGCGCGATCGTCGTCTTCTTCAGGTGATGATGTTGTTGACCCTGTTAATGTCAAGGAAGATGTTCTTTGGTGAAAATCTGAGCTTTGCTCGGGTTGCCGGCGGTGGAATCGAAGGATACGCCATGGGTACGGAGTTGGCCGATGCGCCCGGGAGGCGCTTTATTCGGCTGATTCGCCCTAGAAGTAAGTCCTCCTCTGCGGCCTCCACCTTGTGGAGTTTGGCTCGTGCCCCACGACGATTGGGAAGCGGCCGGCGGCGGTGACGAACGGATCTCTCAAGGCTTCGAGGAAGATGAACAGGAGTTTTGTACTTCTTTGTAATTTTCCTTTCCTTGGGATTTCTGTTTGTAAAAGGGTCGATGTAATGCACCAAGATTAATACATGTTCCTTCTCAAAAAAAAACACTATCTACATATGGTTCTCATTACAAAGCCAAATTTATGGCATGTTTGTTTCAGCCTTTTATTTTTCACTTGTGGCCCAATGCTAAAACCCTGGAACAAATCCATGTACGAAAGTAAGCTTTGTCATGGTTCCTTATATAGAAGATGTAGATGTTGAGAGTGATATGGATTGGGAGTTTCTTGTAAGAAGGATTGGGATTTGGTAATCCTTGTTTGGTATGGGAGGTATCAGTTATCAAGGAATATGTGTACCGCAAGCACGATGTGTGGGGCACCTCTCTTCACCCCTGGCACCCTCTACTATCCCCATCCTTGCGGCGGGCAGCTCTTGGTGGTGGAGATGTCGGCTGGTGTTCCCTCATGGCTGGATCTTTGTGCTATTCGAGCCCCTGAGTGGGACGCATTCAGTGGGTGTCCTAATTGTGATTTTATTAAAGTTTGGAGATCCTTGTCGCTGGAGTAAGTGAGCATGAACGTACCGTTCTGGAGTAGGTTAGCATGGGCTGTTCTGATTTTTTAATGTAAATCCAACTTTTTTTGTAAAAAAAGAATTACCACTGTTTTTTCTGCAAATACATATTCATGAAAGCAACCTTATTAGCTAATTTATTCAACTTCGGAATATATAGTATCAGCACTCACACATGAGGAGAGACAAGTATACAATAACGTGATGTACTCACCACCACTTCACCTTTCTTTGTTATTTTCTTTCATACATATTGTTTGCTTTATTTGGCACCTGCACACACCCTATGCTTTGCATGGCCTAAAGTTTTCACAGCTGGAAACCCTTCATTATTCTCTATATAACTATGGGGCCATTTAGTATGCCTTCATATATAATTGTGTGCAACCAAAAGTACAACTAGTGCCACAACATATATACTACTAGTCAATAATTTCTCTACACAAACACGCTTACGAACACCTTCTCCCGATAGAGTCCTAGCCCCATATCTATGCACGTACCATGGAACAATAATACATCTAACCTGTTTGCCAGCACATGCCTCTATAGGCATGAGAAGCATCACGAATTGTTGTACGACTTAAGTGTTGCAACAGGGGGCTACAGGGGGCAACAGGGGCCACATTCTATAAACATTTCTATGGGGCTACAGGGGGCTCACGGGTCATGGCAGCTAACAGAGGAGAGTCGGAGACAGGGCATAGAATGTGGATTTTCGGTGTGATCTTATGGTCTTCTAAGGCTATATATATGGTGGGCCAACAGGGAAGTCGATTTTGGGCCATCTTGGTGCTATTTGAGGGTGGAAGAGGAATTCACACGAATTTTTTTGACCGGTAGAGGATTTCTTTCGGTACAAACATTTATATTTGGTGCTTTGGCAGTGCCATGTGTGAAATTAGTTCAACAGGTTGCCTCTCCTTGGAGAACTCGGTTGCATCTTAAATAACTAGGAATAACCATGGCTTATACAAGATGAACAACTTGATTTACAAACCAAGAGTTGTGCACTAACAGGCTGGACTGCTGATCGCCTAGGATGCCGTGGTTTACCTCATCCTAAGTATTGTCCCCTGTGTAACCAAGAAGAGGAGACTATTGACCATCTACTTGTTCACTGCATGTTTGCAAGAGATTTTTTGTTCAATTTGTTCAGACAAGTTGGTCTTCAAATCCTGTCCCCTCAGCCTATAGAGCTATGCTTCCTTGCTTGGTGGGAGAACGCTAGCAATATCACTGCTAAGGGATTGATAAGGCAAGGAGTTAACTCACTTATTATTCTTGGATCTTAGATTATTTGGAACCATCACAATATTGGATTCTTTGGAACCCTCGCAAATGGATGTGTATTCAATGGAGCAGCCCCTAATCTTGTTAGTGCCGTTAGCTTAACAAGCGAAGAGTGTCGCTTGTGGTCTACGGCTGGGGCTCAAGGGCTGTCTTTCTTGACTGCCCTCCTCCCTAGTAGTTAGGGTGTGTGTGGTTGTGGTTGTCTTGTTTTTTTTTTCATGTCACCGGCGCGATTGTAATCTTAGAACTGTGCTGGCATGAGTGTGTGTGTTGTGTGGGGTGTTGTTCGAGCACTTTCCCTTTATTCTCTTCTTAATATAATGAAGCGCAGCTCTCCTGCATTTTTGAAAAAAAAAAAAACCAAGATTCTAATAGTGAAACTGCCACGGTGTTGTGCGCATGGTAAACCACAACACCGTTTAACACCACGGATGGGGACTCATCCTTAGTTTTCTAAACTAAAAGACACGTGGCTGCAAAGAGGCTAAAGCAAGATTCTAATAGCGTAAGTGCCCAAGCAAAGCATGGCTGCGACTTCGCTATATGTGAATGGCAAGACAATCCCAAAACATTGGTTTCAGAAGAACAAGCTTTGCTAAGCAGCATGCATTTTCATAATCCATGTGTTTTTCGAGAACACTATCTACATATGGTTCTCATTACAAAGCCAAATTTATGGCATGTTTGTTTCAGCTTTTTATTTTTCACTTGTGGCCCAATGCTAAAACGCTGGAACAAATGACATCCATGTACACAAGTATGCTTGCCATGGTTCCTTATATAGAAGATGTAGATGTTGAGACTGATATGGATTAACGATAAACATAAAAAGAAAAAAAAAACTTTCATTATTAGGAATGGACGAGTACACATGCATGTACTGGAACAATACAAAGTTAAAGAAAAGGACCCTACATTAAATGGAGGAGATAACAAGGTATTGATCGATGTTGATAAGACAAATTTTAATTAATACAAGTAGATAACCAAAACTTTCGAAACTCATGAGCTAAGGACATTTGGAGCTACAGAGGAGCCTTCTCTCCCTCTATATATATAGCAATACCTGAATTGGATGATAATACATATAATACTGATAAGTCGTTGCATGGATAGTTTTCTGTCCAGGACTACAAATCAGCATTGCTGAGCGTGAGAGGCATCAGGAATACGTAATCCTGTGGCCACATCCACGGCTTTGTGTGGTCCCAGCTAGCTAGTAAAGACTAGCTCATGTAGCTATGACAGTACCAGCTAAGTCAGCCTGTCATTGGTGCCCTTGATGTCACTATGAGTGGGACTGTAGTGGCATGTAGTCAAGAAGGCCACTATGAGACAATCCTCGTAAGTGTGCACACACGGCGAGTCACATGCTAGCGGGGACTACTAGCAGCTTCAGTGTTTTCAGCTATGTAGCACTAAATGGTCAATAGAATAGAAACCACCACAATTCAATTGCTTCTGTGTGTTCAGTGGGATCCGACAGACCAACCATATGACCGATGTTTTTTTTCTTTTGAGGAATCCTCGTGGCCGAGACAAATGGAGACCTGCTTCCAGCCCTTCCGCCAAACCAGTGGACACCGACTTGGACGAAGAATAGAGTACATTCACCCCAAGACACTGGGTGATGGAATGGATGGGTTCTTCATAACAGTCCTCCTGCCAGGTGATCAATTCCAGCTCCCAGTTCGAGCCCTTCTGCCAAACCAACAGACAGTGATATGGATGAAGAACAGAGTTCCATCATGCCTGGACACCAACACTACAGAGTATGGGTTCTTCCGGGCAGTCTTTCTGCCTGGTCAGAAGGATCATTGAGCTCCTAGCGAATCTTCGGTTTATCGCATATATGCCTTGGCTATCTTGTAAGCACACCCATTGTTGTCATCTATCTCATCATTCACAAGGATGGTAGAGGCTGGAAATAATTTGGTCTATTATCTAAAAAAATCTATCTCATCATTCATCTTTGTATTCCTTCCATAAATTAATGGTGTATTAACTGTAAGCATAAAAAAGATGCAAGAAAATAAATATTGAATGATGTTGATAGGACAAATAATAGACACGCGAACCAATATTTTCGAAGCCCACCAGGACATTTTGGAGCTCTATATAAATATCATAGTTGAATGAGTTGAAGCTAGGATGATATATACCTACTATATAGTATATGCATTTGTATGGTTTTAGAAAGGAATTAGGATATACCTTCAACATTGCTTAGCAAGAGAGGTATCAGGAATAATTTATCCTGCTGTCACGTCCAGCCATGCCGTTGTGCCGTTCCACCTTGTAGATGTACCAGAGAGCGAGCTACTTGATGTAAAATCGGCCCGCACCAGCGCTCTCTATCCCTGACGCATGTCCTTGTGTCCTTAGAAATGTTTCCAAAATATCACAGAAAATAGATAATAGTACCAGAAAAATATAATGTTCTCACGTCCAAGCGCATGGTGGTGCAGTAAAAGTCAAGCATCACATGATTTGCCATAAGGTTTGAGCACCCCATCAATAATTCTCATCAAGTAGTTGATTCTTGTCTGCATATGCCTGTTTCATTGGATTGCCGAACAAAGAGCTATAAACTTAATTAACAATTTGGCTTCCTTCATTTTGCCGTAAAAATTTTTCCTTCTTTCACCTGCACTTGATTCCTTCTTGCTGACTAGGTGGGTGCCAGCACAATTGTGTGATAAGGCTTGCATTTCAGTATCATACAGCCTCTTGGATGGGTTCCTCAATGGGAGAAAGCAAGGTGCCAAAGCAGTAGTTTATTCAATTTGGCTTCTACAGGGAGAGCTCTTCTTCCAAACTGGAACAAAGTTCTGGTGAACCGGCGAAGACAAGACAATACACATACTGCCAACTATGCAACACTTAAATTTGATAAATCTTTATACTCCTACTGTGGTGCACAATTACGACACCTAGTTAGGCTAAGAGTATGAGATAGGAAACGACATAGCACTACCAGACTATTTTCATTTTGAAGAATGTGATGTCTACAATGCACTATATATAGAAATACAATGGTACTACTATTTGTCCTTTCAGCACAGGGACACGTTCTCTGCCAATCGACATTAATTAGAAACAGCAGAAAATTGTACAACCTGCCAAACGAACATGCATAATCACAAAAGCAAAGGAACACTAGAGACGTACACAAGTGCTTAGTAAAGGACGTACATAGTATGTGCTGGAAACAACAGAGATTAGAATGAAAGGACGCTACAACTATTGACATTGCTCCTCTACTTCTATGAAATGATGGCTGGTCTCAAAATTAATTTCAACAAAAGTGAGGTAATCATAGTAAATGATTTTGATGATGTGGGCCCAAGTTATGCAGAGATCTTCAATTGTCAGATTGGGTATTTTCCAATCAAATACCTGGGAGTGTCAGTTAGCCCCAGCAGGTTACATGTTATTGACTGGACCCCATTATTGGAAAAAGTGGTAAGAGACTAGAAGTATGGAGAGGTTCCACTCACACATGGCTGGAAGATCAGAGCTGATCTCCTCCAGTCTAAACAATGCACCAATTTATGCAATGTCAATTTATTTGTTTCCTAAAACAGTGGTAAAGGAGATGGATAAGAATAGAAGAGTCTTTTTCTGGCAAGGTGGCCACACAAAAAGGAAATATCACTTGATAAAGTGGATAAAGATATGTAAAAGTAAGAAGAAAGGTGGACTAGGGATCAAGGATATAAGGAAAATGAATCTAAGCCTGTTGTGCAAGTGGTGGTGGAAGTTGGAAAATGAAAATGGACTCGGCAAGAGATTGTCAAGTTCAAATATCTGAAAAAGGACTCTATCACAACAGTTAAACATAAACAAAATGACTCTCCTATTTGGTCTGATTTGTTAAAAAGTCAAAGACATTTATCTGCAGGAAGGAAGAAGATTATTGGGAATGGTAAGAACACTCGTATGGCTGGATGCCTGGTTGGAGGATACACCCTTAAGTGTGTACCATCCTATTTTGTTCAAACTTTGTAATAACAAGAACATAAATGTAAACCAAATGATTAGTGGATCTGAACAAGTCACTTTCAGCGATATGGCTGGGTGGTGACCTGTTAGATGAATGGTTGTCTGTCAAAGAAAGAATATTGAATCAGAATCTGTCCATAGGACAAGATATCTCTGCTGCTTTGGAGACTTGAAAAAAGTGGCAGGTTTAGTGTAAAATCAGTATACAATGCCTTAACCACCAATGATAGTGGTCCTTATCATAAAAAGAATATGGAAAGCTAGAATTCCAGCTAAAAATCAAATTCTTTATGTGGCTAGTCACAAATAGGGCCATTCTCACTAAAGACAATATGATTAGGAGGAACTGGTTGGGTGACCCCACTTGCTATTTCTGTGATCAGCCCGGAGAATGTTGACCATTTGCTATTTACATGTTCTATTGCTAAGTGTGTTTGGTCAATAGTTGCTACCAAGATTGGTGCAAATGAAATACCCTCTTCTTTAGAACAAGCATGGTTATGGTGTGAGAAGTGGATTCCACACAACAGCCAGTTTCATGCAATAGGGCTATCTGCTATTTGCTGGGCCATATGGAAAAGACGAAATGTTGTATGCTTTGATGGAAAAGTGCTCAAAAATCCATTGGAAATATTGAGCCATGCATGTGCTCTAATGAAATTCTGGGCGTGCTTATTGAAGGAGGAAGACAAGGAGAGCTGGGTCCAAGCCGTTGAAGCCACTCTTCGGTTCAGTTCGTGAACCTCGCTGCATCAAGACCAAGGTGGACATGCGAGGCTGATGTCGTGAAGTTGATGATGCTGCTGGAATGAACAGAACTGAAGACCAAGCTCCCGATGCTGCTATAAAGCTCGCTTCATGCGCTTAGCTTGTTATTTTGTCTTAGTAGCTGAATGTCTGTTGGGGTTGATGTGTTCCCCGCTTATGTTGGTACTTTGTTTTAGCTTCGAACTTGTCTAAATGCTTTGTCCGAAAACATCTTGGATGTTGTATTTCCGTTATCTTTTAATGGAAATGGGGAAGCCCCTTGATTGAAAAAAAAAAAAAAGGAGTGCTCATTGAGGTGCAGGAAAAAAATATTGAATGATATTTTTTTTTCACCAAATCGGCGAGGGAGCCCCTACCTATTTTTTTTTTCTTTTCAATTAAATGAAAGAATAAAAAGGTACAAAGATGGAGTTACAAGGCAGCCAGCCCAAAATATTGAATGATATTGATAGGACAAATAATAAAAACACATGAACCAACAACTTTGAAACTCACCAGACATTTTTGAGCTCTTTATAAATATCATAGTTGAATGAGTTGAAGCTAGGATGATATATAGCTACTATATAGTCAATGCATTTGTATGGTTTTCTTTCATGGAATTAGGATATCCATCAACATTGCTTAGCATGAGAGATATTAGGATATCACGCCCATGGCTTTGTGTCGTTCCATCTTGCAGAGACGGCCCCCAAAGCTTGGCCTGCCAGCCGTTGATGCCCGACATGTCACTACGAGAGATAGGGACACAGCATGTGGCCAAGGCCACCATGAGAGAACAGTTCTGGTATGTGTGCGGAATAGCCAGCGAGAGACAAACGGCCAGAAAAATACCAGAAAAGTGAATAACCTTGAGGGATGAAATTGAACCTCCAAGGATATGTCATTACCGAAAACTGTACAGGTGCCCCCTATCCCCGACGCCAACCCACGGACAACTCTAGAGGCACACCCCCATGCTTCCTCATTATAGGTGATGGATTCGAGGACAGCCAGACTGTAAGAACTGAATTGATATGCCAAGGAGATAATTTGCCCACTTAGATCATTTAGTTACTTTGTAATTATTCATGTTTAGAATGCATGTGTAGTATAGCATGTACATTTGGTGCAATATTATATGCTTCTACAGTCTTTGGAATCTGTTTGTGGCACATGATTTTGTTAGGATTGTTTGGACTCAATAATGCTAATATTTATCAACTAAAAATCACTACTAGTAGATCCAAAAAAGACTTGCCAACTATTAGTAAAAGCAGCTGCTAATAGAAGGATCACAAAAGTGTATCTCATTTGAAAGGACTAATACAATGGTACGAATGTGAACAGAAGGTTACAGAGACAGGAATCTACTAGCCATCTACCAGTAAAATGCAGGAAAAGAAGTATGGGATGATACGGATGTGGGACAATGTTTAATAAAGAATAACACAAGTACATAACTAACAATTTATTTCAGAGAGGACATTTCGACCTCCAAGAGCTCTCTATATATCAAATGCTTGAACGGGACGATGATACCTGCTTGACTATGTACATATGGTTTCATTCTAGGAAATACGATCCGATGGCATTTGAGGTATTGGGAATAGGTTATCCTGCAGTCATGGCCACTCCTTTGTGGTGTTCCAGGTTGCAGAGACAGGCAGTAGTGCAGTAGCAGCATATGGCCAGACGATCATTGGTTCCAACCATAATCCTTGAATGCTTGGCCTCTCCCAAGTTTTTTGGTCAGTGACGTGGTGATAGATTACAGCCCAGCCCCGCTGACTACTGTGGAGCCGGAGAGGCTGAAGTGTGTATTTGTATTGATATGACATCAAAAAACAGGATTACAACCCACTGGGAGACGATAAATCAGGCAACTGATGAAAGGAAAGTACACAATGTGTGGTATACCGCAACAACTCAACAACACATCAGCTGGAGGTGGAAGCTCCAAACTGGCTGCTGCTAAGCGTGTCCGACACTGCTACGCCCATATGAAGAAGCCACAAATGCACCTTCCAAAACCAAAGCACGCATGGATGTTTATCTTCTAAAACCAAATTTGAGTATCTCATGTGCTGTTTACAATGCACCATAGAAATGCCACAGTACTAATATTTGTCCTTTTTTTGTACAGGGGACACGTGTTCTGTCAATTGGCATTAGAAATGTAGCAGAAGATTGTACAACCTGCTGATGGAACCTGCAGTGTTGGGTGCCCTGCATCACAAAAGCAAAGGAGCACTAGAAACATATCTGCCTACGCAAGGACTAGTACACATGTGCCGGAAACGGTAGTGTGTGTGTTAAAAGAGAACGGAACTGACCACTAGCCAAGTGCTAATTAAAATGGAGGAAATAAAGAATTATTGAATGACATTAATGGTTGGACAGGGTATAATAAACACAATTCAACGACTTGAGACTCAGGAGGATATTTGGAGCTCCCAGAGCTCTTCCTATATATCATACTTGAACTGAATGGTGATATATACCTTCTTGTTGATATATCTAATGTTTTCTTTCTTGGAAATACCTTCAACATTTTGCTGGGTATTTGAGGTATCAGGAATAGGCTATCCTCCTGCCATGACCACTCCTTTGTGCCATTCGAGCTTGGAGAAACAGCCATCCATTGCATGAGGACAAGGCTTGGAGAAACTCCTTTGTGTCACTAGTAGCAGCTTGGCCGTCTGGTCATTGTTCCAATCATGTCACCACCAAAGGGACATCAATTGCTACTACCAGATCAGCCCATGCAAGAAGCAGCAACAACTTCAATGCTTCCACTGAGGGCCCTGATTGGATTGTGGTAGCTAGGGCCATACTTGTGGAACTTATGGTCGAGCAAGGTTCAGGTGTGGCCTCAAGCTCTGCCTGTACAGGCGCCATCCTCAACTTGTAACCCATGCTCATCCAGCCACCCGTACGTGCACCACACAGGCATTTTGATCCTGCGCAACAGTTCTACTGCTGCACACGCAGTCACTGATCCTGGTGCCTCTGCATGTTGTCGCCTCTGGTCAGCAGCAGGTCCCCTGGACTCCCATCCCACATTCAGTCCCTCTCGAACCAAGCAGCCCTTAGGAATCAAAGCTCCATCATCATGCTGGTCATCTAGATCTGTGGCTCACTCATATTGCCATGCTATCGTTCAGCAGTTCAGTGTAATTTGTAAAGATGATTCCACATCCATTTGTTGCCATGCTATTGTTTCGTGTTTACCTTCTGCTACTCCATCCTGTCGTGTTGCTATGAATTTTGATTTGAGCACTTCTTCCATATTGTTCTTATCTGAGATTTAAAACATTATATTATTATTTATTTATTCTTCACTGCTACTCCAATTGTTCTTATCTGATTCTTCCTATACTATGTTATTTTTTTTCCCTACGTCTAGATATTTTTCTCCACCACAATCACTAAGTGTGCATTGTGACAACGGCAACAAGTTTGACAAGTGTGTCACATGCATGTTTATAAGGGTCCTAAAATCACCAACAAATAATTATTGATAAATTGTGTCCCAAACAAGCATGTTTATCTTCTAAAAATCAAATCTGACTCTCATGTTTGTAAGGGTGTATATATATACTAGCAGACTATTTTCAGTTTTTTTTTTGATAACAACTATTTTCAGTTTTAATGTGGTGTTCACAAATGCACCTTACAAACACCGTGGTACCAGTATTTGTCCTTTCTGTAATGGACATGTTCTCTGCCAATGGACATTACAAATGCGACAGAGGATTGTACAACTTGCTGATGGAACCAGCAGCACTGGGTGACCTGCATCACAAAAGCAAAGGAGCACTAAAACATATCTGCTTAGGCAAGGACTAGTACACATGTGCCGGAATCAATAATGTGGGTGTGTTAGAAAGATCGAATGGAACCCAGCACTAACCATGTGCTCATTAAAATGGAGGAAATAAAGAAGGGTTTTATTGAATGATGTTGATAGGAGGACATGTTATCACAAAAGCAAGTAATAAAGAACCAACAATGTTGAAACTCAGGAGGAGAATTGGAGCTTTCAGATCTCTCTCTCTATACATACAAACTTGACTTGGATGATGACATACCTTGTTATCGATGTATGGTTTTCTTTAGGATATACAATCGTCAACATTTTTTTTTTTTTGTGTGAGGTATCAGGAATAGGTTATCCTAGGTCATCCATCCGCCATGTCCACTCGGTTGTGCTGTTCCAGGTTGAAGACACGGGGCCAGCAGCTGTACCAGTAGAAGCTTGGCCAGATGGTTTTGTTGCCTGCAATGTCAACAAGAGAGCGAGGGTTGAAGAACCAGTTTTGTCCGGCTTCTCCACATGAGGTTCGTGGCCAGAGCCGGAGCACTTAAGCAGAACCAGTTTTCACAGCCCCATGTTTGTACACGAAGAATGGCTCCAGGCTCCAGCTCAGTGCTTTCCCAACCAGAAACGCTTCTCCACGCTTAACCATATGGTGTGGCTCTATCCACTCCATAGGTACAGCCAGAAGTGAAACCAGAGTATAGGAGCCGTAGAAAACGGGGTCATAGAACATGGCTAAAAGATGATGTTCAAGAAAACATTGTAAATAGTTCGTCAGGCATTTCATGATTTTGTGGAGTCAATTAACTACACTACATTATCATCATTCATTAGGCATTTAAAGATTCTGTATAGCCAATTAACAAGAATGCAGCCATTCGTCAGGCATTTGGCATCATATATTCATCGATGTGTGGTGGACAGATGACCTGACCCACTATACTAAACTTGCCGAGGGAGAAATCGAAGAAGCATATCTATTTGTTTCCATGAAAAAAATTAATGCGGGCTATAGAATTTAGCGGGAGGTTAGCCAAAGCGCTTATTAGCGCCGCTAATTGGCACTATAGCATGCTATAACGGCGCTATTTGCCATTGCGCGACAGATGCTTTTTGGCCACTATTAGCGCGCTATTTTTAGCGTCGCTATAGCGCGCAATTTTTTTCATGGATTTGTTGTGTCTGAGCTTTGTTGTTGTTGTAAACAACATGCTCCTGTTCTCTGAAATTGACCGGTAGCTGAACCAGTGCCAGTGGCATAGTATGACTTGATCAGAGAAAACTGGGCTGGCCGGCAGGGAAGGTCACGGTAATTGAAAGAGCACTGGACAATGGACATGAATGGGTTGTGCAGACCAGATCGTGAGACACCAAGACTATGATGACGAGAAAATTCAATAGAGATCAACGACAAAATTCTAGATGCATGCATACAGATCTGTCATTAGATTCTAACATGTACTGTTATGTGCTAATCAAAGCATGGATCATCATGTACAACCAGCGATATGCTCAGGGTTGCAGGAAGCTTGCTACCCTGGGTTGTTGTCTTTGCTGCATGTGTGGCGCGAGTGTCATTCGTGTGAACGCGAGACTAAGTCACAAATGCTGCACGCAATGGCTTTATGATAAAACTTGCCTTCCTAGGATGAATAAACGCTTTCCTGCTGCCTCCTATTCCCAATATATCTCTTTTAGATGGACAATACAATCAGTTCATATATGCACAGGGAAAGAAAAACATGTACTATTTGCACTAGTGAATTGTATTGTTCAACATTCATATTGCTTTAAATGTCGAAGTCACTTCTAACCTTTTTAGTACTAGTAATTGAAAAGGACAACATACTGCTTCTTAAAACATGGCTTCTGGAAATGGTTGGAAGACTATTGCATTATATTACCCTGGCATTTGCATAACAACAGTACTCGTGTAGAGGCCGGATATGTTTGTCCATTATCTGAAAAAACAACAGTACTCGTGACAAAAACTGCTTCTGAACACATGTTTTTTATACAAGCCATTTGCCGGTTTCCTGGCTGGCCATTCTTCATAATTAGTTCCCCAGGGCAGCATATCAACCCATGTCAAAAATTCTTGGAGCACACCAAACGAGGAAATCCATGTTATGTCGCTCAGCACAAGCATCGAGCTGGAGGAACGCAAGACCCCATGCAGGCATGTAGACGCTAGCTTCAGAGCATTGTGCACTTAGGTCCTATCAGTAGCAATATCTGCCATGGTTCAGCTTAGGCATCACCAGCCTAACATTACCCACGGCGCCTCCAACCACGCCGATCATCAACTCCTTCGGGCAACCAGCAGCACATGGCTCAACTGGCATGCGCCAAAGCTGCCGTGTCAGTTGCAGCAGTACTAGCATGTTGCGAGATAGATCAATGCTGCGGGAAATCGTTATATTGGGCCAAGGATGAACGAGACTACAGAGAGAGAATTTGAAAAGCTAATGCCAAATATTTAAGAAATGAAATGTTGTAAGGGTTATTGTGTGATAGTCAACAAATTTACTATTTATTCCCTGTTAATTGACGCACATGCTCACATGCCATAATCCAGCCTGTCTCTGTCATCATTGCTGCAGGGAAATCCGGTGGTAGTTCAACTTGTAAGCAGAGTATGACAAGTAACATTTTCTTTAGCGTTTGGATAACATCACGGTTCGTCAGGTAGTGTGGCAATTTCACAATTGTCTGAACAAGCACTCAAAGCAAACATCCAACACTGATCTTGTAATTAATAGGCAAGGAACACTACTACAAAACGTTACTAAGAGAACGCCAGCCATTTACATTAGGGGCGGTTCATTTTTCGAAATGCCTATAGTGAGATGTCAAATGAGCCGCCTTACAATGACTACATTAGGGGCGGCTGGTGTTACGAGCCGCCTCTTACTATTATTAGGGGCGGTTCAATCACCAGCCTAATAATGTAGTTCGCAAAGGGGGCTCAAATATTGAGGCCCCTCTGTGGGATCCCGAATTTTGAAACGAGGCACTAAAAATTAAAAATTTGTAAAACGACCTCGATGGAAAAAAACCCTACATATCAAATGTAGATCTCGAAAAGTTATGAAATTTTGTAGTTGACGACTTTTTTAGTTTGAAATCATCTAGGCATTCAAAAGTTGTGTTGAAATGTCTCAAATTTGAATTTCAAATTTCGTAAAACGACCTCGGATGAAAAAAAAACTTTGTACATATCAAATGTAGATCTCGAAAAAGTTATGAAACTTTGTAGTTGACCACTTTTTTAATTTGAATCCATTTAGGGCCTCAAATAGTCAATTTACCCTCAGTTTGTATAATATTTGGGGATGCGGAATGAGATATAGACACATATGAGTATGTAGTGCAGTGGTAGGGGAGGGAGGGGAGGCTGCCATGGTCACGGCGTCGTGGTTCAATCTTGGGTACGCAACATTTGCAAAAAAGCCTGAAAAAAATCACCATGTGTAGGGGATGTGAGTGGATGGCCGGTGAGGTCCTCCCCCTTAAATAAAAATGTTTTGGTATTTTTTTTAAATTTTAAAAACACGATTTCTGGAAATAACTGTAGGGGGGCTCTCATAAGAGGGGCGGTTGCATCACCAACCGCCTCCTGCAAAACAATCGTAGGAATGGAAGATTAGGGGCGGTGACAAAACCGCCCTACAGAGGCAAACCAGCCGCCCCTATAGAAAGTTTATGTAGTAGTGGAAGGCCTCTCAAAAATATTTAATTAAGCAGTGCATATTTAATCAAACCATGTTCAAACAGTGTTCAAATAAAACACAATCGCAAGCCAAATTTAGATTTTGGAACAACTTTTTGTTTCATTTTGATGTTCGTTCAAGATAGTACAACAGAATATGGTAGTTATGCAAATTGGGATTGGAATTGGATGATACATTTGAGCTAGTAGCTGTACTATAAGATATTACTACTTTTTATTTCACTTCCCATGTTGGCTTCGCCTCTGCTGCTAGGAACAATTAATTACTACAGTCTGGTTTCTTTTGGTGATGAACTAAAACAATTGGTCCCTTTGTGTAACTATGCCTTTCCTATAAAAAGCTACCTTCTTCTCACAATGTTAGAGACCAACGAGAATGGTTGAAGAGGATGCAGACAAGGGAACATGGATTACAAAGCATGCGTTGTGTTCATATAAGGAGTGGGATGCAGTGGAATTCAGGGGTGGACGAGCAACATGAACTTTGATGTTATTTCCATCCAGCACAAGCCAGATTTTGCAACTATCGGTGGCCAGAGACAAACAACATGAACATGACTCGTGTTGGCTAATGCCCAGCAGGTGTAAATTTTGCATTATCATTAGACCTGACAACTGGTGTTGGGACTCATAGAGCAAGAACCCTTTCTGAGGTCTGAACCTTCTGACCCATTCCAACTAGGCTCTCATTGTTACTTCTCAAGCCTTTGTGTTGAGAACGAAGTCCAGCTCCAACATTCCTGCAAGCTTTGTATTAGCACCATTAAATATTGAGCCAAAAAGGCAATGGTTATGGAGTCTGTTAGAGTCACAACTGTAGAGACAATGACATCTTCATCCGATAAAGGTTCCATGTGAACGATTCACTATCCAACACATCCTTGAGCATGTGTGTGTGTGTGTGTGTGTGTGTGTGTGTGTGAGTTATAAATTAGTTATGGTTGCTTTAATCTGGTATACCAACATGAAACCCTTTTGACCTTTAGACCACTTTGATCTTGACTACGGGAAGCCTGAGCATGGATCATATAATTTACAACTCTAGAAAATATCGGAACACATGTCTAAAAACCAAAAAGTTATAATCATTAGCTCAAAACCATTAATGTGATCCTTTTCCGTGTGCAGGATTGTTTATTGATGCAATCTAGTTTCTCCTGTAAGTCGCTTAATTCATATATTTCAAATGTATGCTCATGTTGTGTCATTCCAGATATCGTGATGGTTGCTCATAAAGAAAAAAAACAGATCACAAGTATCAAGCGTTTATTTAGGCTAGTCTACATGTGTTTGCATCTTGCACCAAGTAGTCCGGCCTTCCATTTGGAACGGAGGAAATGTCCATACACCTATTTCTTTTTTTGGCTAAAATAATCATGTATTGAGTCACCATGATTGTTAAGGGACGAGCTCGTAGTCATCTCGTAACATATCTTTTACCTACAAATACCAGCTATAGCTTCTAATATGCTGCAGGAGATGACAATGGGAAGGGTTGGAACAAGAAAAATACTGATACTGAGTACCATGGCAGTGGCAGGTGTAGGTTGTCATACCCTATTGGTTGGGAGTGGGATGCATGGGGAGTAATTTGTCCCTCTAGTCTTGGCGGGGATGCATGTGCTTAGCCAAGCAGGTCTGGTGGCCTCCATGTCAAGCAATTTGTCAGAATCGTCTCATGTGATGCCATTGCCAAGGCAGCCTGGCAAGGGCACATGCACCACAACACAGACATCGAGCTAGGCGCCAATGGGCCGCATTGGTCTTCTACTATTAGCAGATATGCGTGCGCTTAGCCAAGAAGGATCCAAGTCCTCGATGTGCAGGCATTTGTCAGAATTGTGTCATGCAATGCTATTACCAATGCGGCCCATGACAGCGGCACCCGCCATGACGGAGGGTCAAATTCAGGGAAGGGAAGGGGTTCTCCAGCATGCAAACACGTGCACTTCCCTGCGACATCATGTAGTTGGTTTAACAAATAAGTCCCTCAAGCAGTTGAGTCACAATACAGGGACAGCGCCAGTTTCCCTCATGTACCTGGTTTATCTTAAAAAAGGGTTAAGAACTCAGACGGTCAGACCTTGTTCATGGTTTATCTTTCAAATTGGTGAAGAAATACAATCTAATTCTCTAGCTGTGGACATCCTCGCTAAAATTTTAGTAAAAAAAAAATATAACTGTGTGTTGTGTCCAAAGCAATTCAACACTGGTAATTATGAGTTGCTGTGATCCTTTGTACAAGCTCATCATGAAGAGCAACGTCCGTAGCCAGAACACCACCCCAAGGGTAGTTGATCCTGCGCCTTGTCAGGTCAGCAGAAAATTCCATAGGTTCCCTTCTCCAGTCACATATCTGTCATTTGTTTTTCAGCTGGAGGGCATGTCTGTTTCAAGTACACAAACTACCCCAACAGCATGATCCCAGGCCTAATCGAACAGCCAGAACAGGAAGGGTCAATAAAACTGCAAACTAAGACGCCAAGTTGTTCTAACTTGTCATGCAGTAAAACAGAAAAATCATGTAAGTAGAGGACACCTTGATTCGTTTTTCTGCTGGTGCTACGAGGATAAAAACCGAGACATTCTACGAGAGGCTACAATGAGTTACTTCGACAAACTAGATAGAAAGCAGCAATAACAATATGAGCACGTTATACTAAATAATACAATGACAGTCCATTTACCAGTCTACGATTATTGCTATCATCCTAATATAGTTTTATAGAGAAGTGAAGTAACAAGGGATAAAAAACAGCACAAAAATCTAAAGGATAGGTCAACTTTGTACATTGAAGACAATCTATTAGTAAACAACAAAACACACTATCCTCGCTGAGAAGACTAGCGCTGATTCACTAGGACCATGTTTTCCTTTTTGACTGCCATAAACCACAAAGTTAATTATGATTTCTTTGCGTAATTAATATATACAGGCAACCAGAGTGCTCCACACTCAGAGAAGTAAATGATTTGACTAAATTTTTTTTTTTGGTTAATTCCCCCATCCTATACTGACTCACTTGTACATGGGCCTTATATAGCTGCCCAATATGCAAGCTGTCGAGTTTTGCAGTGCAATTATATTCCTCTGTTTATATATGGATACACATCCATAGAGAGTTGATAACAATTCAGCTGGCCTGACAATGATGTGCGGCATTAAACACCGCATGTATTCATCTGAAAATGAAGCTCATATATACAGAGGTTAGCAGGGCATCAGCTGCGGAGGTGAGATGAATCTCCCCAGGCTTCCCCTATTGTCTTTTCCTGAACAGTGGACAACATAATTAGGGACTTGATGCACCAGGAGCAAAAGAAGGCGCTACTTGTTCTAATGAGGAAGTCACTTGTTCCCACCAAAGAAGTATCCATTATCTAAAAAAAAAGAAAACCAAAGAAGACACAACGAGGAGATAGTACCCATGGCTACCAGTTCTAATTATTTTTGGTGGGGTGCCGTGGTGGTTTTTCCTACCGGTAGGAAAAATATCGGCACTCCGCCGATAAATGCGATATTTTGGAAAATTCAGAAATATCGGGTCAAATTGAAACAAAATTAAATTGTGTTTTAAAAATTTGGCATCATCTCACTAGAAAAACTCCCAAATCCATCTTCTATCATAAATTTATATAACATGAACGAAACAACACAATATATCACATAAGTTGTGCAGTGATAATACAATGGGCCCACGGTGGGCAACTTGCACAAATATGCTAGTGTCATCGGATATGGTAGTGAGAAAAATTAAATACTAGATTTGAAGAAAAAATAAGTCTTTATTAAAACTAGAGGATATGGAGATTTTAGGATGGTTTAGTGTAATTTTTTGAGTGAAATATGAATTTAGCTAAAAATTTTGACCGATATAAAATGTTTTTCGGACCTCCCTGAAAATGTGATATATCGGAAATTTCGCGAAATTTTGCTGAAAAAATTTCACATGGTGCTCCCTTTTTTTTTAATCCAATGCTAGTACCTGTTTTAATCCATGATTGAATCACTAGCAGCGGGGGTTAGTCAAAATAGCAGACTAACTCGGTTCTAGATTCAGTTGTGAGGTGGTGCCAGATACAGTTGTACTGCTAGAGGACTAAGCAAACAGATAGACCTTCAGCGCCACCAATGCCGAAGTCAATAAGAGTTCCAAGTCCAAACCCTAGCACAGCTTCTGACTCCTGCTGGTCCCTTCGTTCCCAACTCCGAATTTCTGAGAAAGCGCATCATGAAGGCCGTCGGCTGGAGCCATGGCAATGCCTTCTGCCCTTTGCTCTACCTCCATGCCACCTTCCTGCATTGTCCTTCTGTCTTCCATGACTGGTAAGCGGTCGTGGCTGGGCATAGGCAAGTTTGCCGATGACCGGCTAACTCTACTTCTGTTGCATAATGCTCTCGGTTAGGCAGTTCCCAGACGCACTAGCCCCATTGTGTATGTGCTCCAATAGGCATGCTCAGCTGCTCAGCATGTGGAATATCTCGTCATGAGAGAATGGTCCAAGAGGGCTAGCAAGATGCACAATTCTCACCTGACAATTTCAATAGATTACGCTTGCTTTCTACATGCAATTGTTCTAATCCTGGTGCTTCTCATACCTAGTTAGATCCTGGATGGCCACCTCTGCTTCATGAGCATGCTCAGTGCTGATTCTATATGAACATTCTCTGGAAGAGGTAATCTCTTCTTTTCCATGTTGGACTTCTTCTTGATATACCACACTTGATTCTTTTGCCAGTGGTTTGTAGTTTAGCATCCTCTGCTATCAATATATATACCGAGTGCCCAGGTTTATAGAAGGTTATAATCAAAACTGTGGGACCCTTTCTCCACCATCCCGATGCACTTAATTATTAAAGCACCCAATACAATAACATGTATGCATGGATATTATTGATGTATTTTTATTTCTGCAAAGACACAACGAACCGACCCTCATATAGTCGTAGATCATTTTGCTGGATCATTTTCCAAAGAGTCTGTAATTGTCATATTTGTAGTTTTCTTTTTTGTATAGCTCTCTGTCATTTTCCAAGAAATCATTGCCTCCTGGGCTGTCTTAGGGATAGAAAATAACTGAAGGATTGGAAGAACAGTACTTTAGAATATAATTGAGCTAGAAGAACTATGGAATATAGAAGAGGAATTTGCAAAAGATCGAGATGACAAGTCTGTTCATTGTTTGATCCCCATTGGCTAGAGCTCACGAAGACATATATGTTCACACAGCCAATGCAAACTCTAGGGAACATACCACTCTGGGTCAACAGCTAGTAAGAGAGTTAGGCAATGCTTGATGTTTCGCCTGGAGTAGAGGTATCCGGTCAACT
Organism: Hyparrhenia diplandra; assembly: GCA_015847255.1. Classification (NCBI taxonomy): domain Eukaryota; kingdom Viridiplantae; phylum Streptophyta; class Magnoliopsida; order Poales; family Poaceae; genus Hyparrhenia; species Hyparrhenia diplandra. The sequence continues at coordinate 139,165 of JADLZK010011337.1, read as the reverse complement.
TGATTCTTCCATGTTGACCGTTATTAATCCCCGCTTGATTCCCTCGACAAGAGGCATCTGTAGCTAGGCGTGCAATCCTCGCCTGTCTTCGATGTTGAATAAGCAATACCTTGTAGAGTGGGTATGCATCCTTCTAGTCCTGACGCCTGTCATACCTAGCAACGGTGGTCCACTTACGCTAAGCAAGTACATTAACTGGAGTATTGAGACTACAGAAACATACACGGGAGGTAATTAACCTCTTAGTCTTTTTCCCTACTTTCGTCTTCTACATAGTTGAACTGGATCATTTGAGGAATCTGGTTTAGCATCTTCAGGTTGCACTATATAGCAAGCGTCCAGATTACTTTTATAGAGCCCAATGCACAAACAATACATTTAGGCATCTATGCACACTCAAAACGGTTGCACTACTATATGTATAAAAGATTTTGTGGAACACTGCAGAAGCTGCCTCTGTTAATGGTTGGGGCTCCAGGGAGTTACCGTGGTTTACAACTCTGACTAGTGTCCAGCTTCTCTGTCCCTTAGTGTATTCCTGTATTCGAAACTGAGGTGAGGAGGTAGCGTGGAGTATCTGAGTTCATATATGTGCTGGTTCAGCCGAGCTGCTTATAAAATGGCCTCTAGATCTCTCACAGCACAATAGAAGGGGGAAAAAAGGCACGCTAATGAGTAATGACCAGAACATGTGTAGCTTCAACTGCAGCTTCTTACAAAATTCGATCAATATATATCATGCATTGTACTTCTCGCTTTTACGTTGGATTCATTGGCGCTAGTTTGATATCCATCTGGGCATGAGATGCATTAGGAAACAAGAAGATTTGCAAAGGGATCCCTTTATCTGCAGCTTCCAGATTGCTTTCTAAGATTCTTTGGAGTAGAGACAGAAGGTCCTCAAAGGTTCTTCCACCCTGCTTTAATCCACTAAACATAACAGGGCACATGGAACAACATCTCTTGGTGTCACACCAACAATAATTTGCATAAGACCTTTGCAGAATTTTAATCCTGAACTCCAACTAGCGCATGAGCATGCCACTGGACATTAAATTTTTATGGAAGTTGTCATGAAAAAACTTATTGTTGTCTATTTTACATCATCTAAAAGTTTCGTCCCAAAATTTCGTCATATTCACTTCCATGAATCTTGTCCCTTTCTGCCAGTTCAGTCATACCAGATTTGCTTTGCTACGCAGTCTTTATATTGTGCCCTGGTTTTGCATTAAATTAAATAATTTACTCAAATGTAAATTACTTTTTTAGATAAAGGATAGAAACTACCCGGCTTCATCTACCCGTGGATAGAATCAGGCCAAATTAATACAACACAAGAAAAATAAAGAGGAATGACGGAAAAATTACATCCCCAACAAGGGGCTCGAAAGTAGTCCTACACGACAAAAAAGGCTTGATCCGTGATGTCAACTCCTCTAGAATACGATCACCAACGTTTGTCAAAGCCGCTAAAGAAACGTTTGCCAAAACCGCTAAAGAAACGCTTTGTCAAAGCCGCTAAAGAAACGTTTGTCGACCTTTAAAACTACCTTGAAAACGTTGGACACCCGACCACCATTGAAGACTGGCGATGCTTCTTCCAAGGCAACAAAGACAAAAACTAGGTGCAGATATAAGCCTGCCAACCAAATCCGAGCTATTACGCCATCTAAAGCCACCTCCGCCTTGAGCTGAATACGATCAGGGAGGTGACCACACGGAGATCTGCACGGCCTTGGCCAACAAGAACTTCAACGACGCGGCGCTGTGCCACCGCCACCAGCCATCTAGAAACCAAACTAGGTTTTCACCCGGTTATTGCACACCCGTGGAGTCGCAACAGGACACGAACTGACCAACGGCTTCAACGGCGCCTTCAACAAGGTGTGGGCATAGACAGTTCCACCACTTAGTGCCGGCCCGGCGAAACACGCCAGACAAGGTTTTCACCCAACCTGCTGCCACCACCGTGACGCTGTGCCCGGCCAACAAGGAAGGCTGCCCTCACCGGAAGGACACTTCAGCATCACTGAAGGTAGGTAACCCCGACGCCGAACGTAGATCAGGACCAAGCAGGGGCCAGATCGGACTTCGCCTCCATCGCCGCAAGACGAACGGCACGCCGCCGCCGTCGACGAACCGCCACCGCAGACGGAACGGGAAGCCGCCAGAGAGACGGCCCATCCTAGGCCGAGGGCGCCCGATCCAGTCTCGCGGGGACTCAGATCGGACCCCATCGCCACAAGGACAGCATGCGAGAGGATGGGGCGCCCGCCGCCGCTGCACCGCCCTGCGCTTGCCGGGCCTCTGGCCGTCACGGCGCCATCGTGATCGTAGTCTGGCGACCATGCCATCCCCACGCGGATCGGATGAGTTGCCCCATCCAACGCGCTGACGACCTGCGCCTGGCCACACCACCGCCCGGAAGAGGCCTCACCGCCGCCATCCCTCCGGCCGCTTGCTTGCGGGTGGCCCGCTCCGGCGGCGGCAGCGAGAGGATTGAGGGGTGAGGGAAGGCGGGGGCGGCGAGATCCGCCCCGTGTCGCCCGCGTGGGTAGCGACGCGGGGGTCCGCTTCGCTCACGAGACGTCCCAACTAACTTATTACTGTCAAGTTTATCTTACTCAAATGTAAATTACTAGCGTCTCGTGACTTTTATCCATGGTTTGAGATATATTTTAGGCCAATGCAAGCACAAGTGAAGATGTTTAGCTTGTGATAGTGTGTCCCTATGCCCTGATGCTAAATTCATATTAACCCACAAGTAATTAAAGTTTGAGTAGATGGTAGTGGCCTCATCATTGTTAGCCCAGCCCACAAGGCCTTACAGGCCTGCTCACCCCAAAAGCCCGAGCTGTTTGGGGGAGACGCACCTCGCCTTATAAGATGGCCACTCCCCCATCGGCTAACCGATGTGGGACTATCCCAACACTCACCCCCTAGTCACACATCGGTGATCTTGGCCTCCGGCCTCAACCAAATGGTCTTCTAGGGCGGGTCTTGTGCCTTCTTGGGATAGCCGCTGCGCACCACAAGCGTGAGTGGGCCCATAACCAATGTTAGCCCGGCCCATAAGGCCTTACAAAGCCTGCTCACCCCAAAAGCCCGAGCTGTTTGGGGAGACGCACCTCGCCTTATAAGATGGCCACTCCCCATCGGCTAACCGATGTGGGACTATCCCAACACTAGATGCCGCGGGTTGTGCCCGGCGCACCTCGCTCAGTGGCAATCTCCGGTGAGACCCTGCTCGACATCAACAACATCTCCGTCGGAGGTGGTGGCAGGTTGTTGCGCCGTCGAGCAACGACGTAAGCCGGCACCCGCCCCGACAATCAGGTCGGCTGCTTCTCCGTGAAGAGGAGTGGCTTGCCAGGCTCAAGCTCCGGCGAGTCCGAAAAGGCAGCGGGGGCAGCTCCAGCGCGCCAGCGGCAAGAAGCGCGGCGGCCGCGGACGTGGCAAAGGCGAGCATTCTGACTCCACGTCACGTGAGAGCAACAAGGGCAAGTCCGGTGGTGGACAGGCCTTCGACCGTAACCAGTGCAAGCGCTGCGGCAAATACGGTCATTGGGCCAAGGATTGCCGTAGCAAGCCCAAGGGAGAGGCGCACATCGCGCATGCGAAGAAGACTCGAGCCGACGCCGCCGATGACCCGAGCCACGGTCTTCCCCAACACTCGTCCGAAGCGTCGACCCCCTCGCGTCGTCGAGGGAAGGTCTTCGCGGCTTCGATGGTGAGACGAAGCGCGATGACGGCTTGTGGTACCTCGGCGGTGGGGCAACCAACCACATGACGGGCTGCGGGATGCGTTCATCGATATCGACACGGCGATCAGCGGCACCGCTCAAGATTCGGTGACGGCTCGGAGGTTGAAATCGAGGGATCCGCACTGTGCTCTTCGAAGGCAAGACCGGCGAGCACCTCCCCCGCTCACGGGGTGTACTTCATCCCGAGGCGACAACCAATATTATCAGCCTCGGCCAGCTTGACGAAGGCGGCTGCGACGTCCACACTAAGGATGGCATTCTTCGGATCCGCGACGACAAGGGCCGTTTGATTATCCGCGTCCAGCGCTCTGCGAACCGGTTGTATCTGCTGCGTGTTAAGATAGCACGCCCGCTATGCTGCTGCACGTGCTAGTGACGGCTTGGTTGTAGCATGAACGCTATGGCCATCTCCGCCCGGCGCCCTGCGCAAGCTCGAGCGGCGGGTATGGTGCACGGACTGCCTCATGTCGAGCACGTCCATCGACTTTGTGCCGACTGCGTCACCACCAAGATGAAGAGGAGTCCGTTCCCCGCAGCGCAGACGGCGTGCGTCAGGTCTTCTTGGATTTGGTCCATGGCGACTTGCGGCCCTATCACGCCCGGCTACACCCGGCGGTAAGAAATATTTTCTTTGTTGGTGGATGACAAGAGCGGTACATGTGGGTGGTGATGCTCGCTGCCAAGAGCGATACACTTGCCGCCGCGGAAGAAATTCCAAGCAAAGGTGGAGGTGGAGACAGACGATGTCTGCGGCGTCTTTTGCGACCGACAATGGAGGTGAATTCACCTCTGTTGCGCTCGAGTCTTGCACCAGCACGGCGTCAAGCGCAGCAGACGGCGCCGTGATACGCCGCAGCGGAACGGCGTCGTTGAGAGAGGAACCGCATCGCCGCCACTATGGCGCGCGATCTCGCTGCCGAAAAGCCGGAACATGCTGCGATGTTTTGGGGCGAGGCGGTCGCGGCGGTTTGTCTTCTTGCTGAACCGGCGCCCCACCAAGGCCGTCGACGGCATGGCGCCGTATGAGGCTTGGCATGGCCGCAGGCCGGATGTCGACTTCCTGCGCCGCGTTTGGGTGTGTGGCGTGCGTCAAGGCAGCGACGGCGCGCTTGAAGAAGCTCGATGACCGTGGCACTCGGTTGTCTTCGCCGACTCGAGGCAGGTGCCAAGGCGTGGCGCTTTTTACGACCAATGACGCATCGTCTTTGTTGTTTCTAGGGGCGTGATCTTGACGAGCCAACGTCTTGGAGTACGGAAGAGCGGGAGCTTGGACACGGAGGTCGAGCGGACTTCATCGTGGAGTACCACGAGATGGAGTTGGGCGATGGGCTTGATGGCGTTGACACGATCTTGATTCATCACGTGAGCCTCCGGCAACTCCACTTACAGGTTCTTCCGCGTGAGCCTCCAGCAACACCGGCAAGCCATGGCGTTCCCATGGGCGCACACGGTGATGTCGCATTTGCACGACATCTCGCTCGTGACTCGGCACCGGCGGCTATTCCCTTTGCTCGGCGAGTTCGTCTCGCCACCTCGAGCGGAGGAATACCGGACACCGACAACGAAGGCGACGTCGAGCTGAGATACCGCACCATCGACAACATCCTTGGAGCCGGCCCGGAACTTTCTTTCTTTGCACGTCGGGTAGCTCTGAGCTCCATCTGCGGTCGTGGAGGAGCCGGCTTCTTTCGCGAAGCCGAAGCACGAGTCTGGCGTCGCGCCATGATCGAGGAGATGGACTCCATCGAGAGCAACAAGACATGGCGTTTGGTGCCACTTCCACCCGGTCATCGGCGTCGGGTTGAAATGGGTGTACAAGGCGAAGAAGAACGGCCCGGTGAGGTGATCAAGCACAAAGCGCGGCTTGTCGCGAAGGGTTACGTCCAACGGCCAGGGGTGTGGACTTCGAGGAGGTCTTGGCGCCGCCCGCCCGCGTCGGTCGGTCGGCCGCTTTTAGCACTCGCCGCTCGGGGGGCTGGGCGGTTCACCACATGGACGTCAAGTCCGCGTTCCTCAATGGGGAGCTGGTTGAGGAGGTCTCGTCGAGCGACCTCCCGCCCGTCGTCGCCCGGCCAAGAAGACAAGGTGCTGCGCCCTAGACAAGGCGCTCTATGGGCTTCGTCGGGGGCCGCTGCGTCGTGGAATATCAAGCTCGACGAGGCGTTGGTGGCGCTTTTGGCTTCACCCACGGTCGCGTCGAACCGCACGCCGTCTACACTCGTGGCAAGGGCGCTTCGCGTTTCTTTAGTGGGGAGTCTATGTCGATGACCTCATCATCACCGGGAACGACGCTCGCGAGATCGCCAAGTTCAAGCAAGAGATGAGCGCCAAGTTCAAGATGAGTGATTTGGGCTTACTTTGTTTTTATCTTGGCATTGAGGTTCGTCAAGGTGGCGATGGCATCAAGTTGTCTCGAGGGCGGCGTATGCACGCAAGATCTGGAGCGTGCGGGCATGGCGAGCTGCAATCCATGCCATACTCCTATGGAGCCCGTCTAAAGCTATCGAAGGCTAGTACAGCATGCGTCGGTGGGCGCCACCGAGTACCGAGGTCTTATCGGCTGCCTTCGGTACTTGGTGCATACTAGGCCGTTTTATCGCCTTTGCCGTCGGCTACGTCGGCAGGTTCATGGAGAACCCCACCACCGAGCACCTCAACGCGGTGAAGCGGATTCTACGCTACATCGCGGGCACGATCGACTATGGCTGCTACTACAAGCGTGGTGGCAAGGAGCTAAAGCTGCTCGGGTACAGCGACGCCGACATGGGCGGCGACATTGATACAAGGAAGAGCACCACGGGCGTGTTGTTCTTCCTCGGCTCTTGCCCCGTGACTTGGCAGTCCCAGAAGCAAAAGGTTGTCGCGTTATCATCCTGCGAAGCTGAGTATATTGCAGGGACTACGGCGGCCTGTCAAGGTGTATGGTTGGCGCAGCTGCTTGCAGAGCTGAAGAGCGAGCAGCGCACAACTTTCCTGCTGAAGATGGATAGCCAATCGGCTATAGCCCTCAGTAAGAATCCCGTTTTCCATGACCGAAGTAAACATATAGACGTGAGATATCATTTCATTCGGGAATGTGTTGGAGATGGGAAGATGGACATTGAGCACGTTCGTACTGAGGAGCAGATTGCCGACATACTGACGAAGCCACTCTCACGAGATCGCTTCTGTGAACTACGTGTAAAACTGGGAGTCGTCAAGATCGGCGAGGAACTTCAGGCTTAGGGGGTGAAATGTAAGCAAGACAATGTAATCCTGAGTTCCGTTATTATCTTTGCCATAGAGATAGCGTAGAGGTTAATTTAGAAAGTCTCTGTATGGTATATGTACGTGTGCATGCACGTATGGCAAGGCTAGCTTGCTTGTTCCTGACGCAAGATTAGCTTGCTGTTATTTTTCCTTTTATTAGCTTTCCTATTTTAGGATCAAGACATGTATAAATAGCTGCTAATACATTGAGAAAAGCTGTAGCGGTTTGCACAGCACCAAAATTACTTGTGTCGTGTTTTGTTCTTGTTTGCATCTCATTGATCGTGAACAAGTTCACCGCCGCCTGAAAAGATTTTTTTCTATCAATCATGCACTCTTGATCTCATTTATGCAATAATGGCAACGTTCTAACAATAACATCTGGTAGGTACGCTGATGTGAACCAAATGAGGTGGCATGCAGAGCTCTTGTCCTTATTGGTTCTCTGAGACACTTCGAATTCCACTCCTTATAAGTAAAGGAACCGTGACATGTTTTTATACAAATTTTCACTTTGTATAGGACCTAGCTACAGATGGAGCTGATTCAGCGAATCAGTAGTGAATGTGAGGTTGGTGCTTCAATGTATCATGGATCATCTAGGAATGCGAAGCGTCATGGGATATGATGACAAGCAAAGATGCTTGTGGCACCGCCTGCTCATCATGGGAACACTGTTGACACTGTGTTGCTGCACTTTGTAGACATGTGGTTCGCTCATTACCTCAATGAATCGACACTATGTGATCTTCTAGTCTTCTGCTCGTTTGGAATCTCCAGATCCTCAGAGATCGATGTGTTGTCCTCCTGCAAGCTAAGCTGTGAGTTAGACTAAGGCTTTAACAGAAGATCTGGATGTTAATTATTATTTGAAGCTGTACGTGTGGGACAGCGGTGGGATAAGCCATCAGGTATTTCAAGATTACCAAAACGCCAAAATTATGGTAAATAGAATTTTGGGCTTGTATTTTTCCTAATTTAACCAATCACAAGCCTGGACGTGGCAGAGTCACACGCAGCAGTAGCGGGAACCAGCAGAGCACTGCAACCCAACGGGCCCTCTATCGCTATCGGCGTCGACTCGTTCATCTCGTCCCGAGCAAGAGATGTTTATCTAATCTTGTGTGAGCGGACGCCACAATCTGTCCTCTTATCTCCCGTTCGCAGTGCGCACAACCCCGCACGGCTGCAGACAGCAGGATACAGCAACGACGACGACTCTTTGAGCAGGAAACGTGTATAAGCGTCTCCGGGCACGATGAGTGAGCTCACGCAGCGATGGGGGCACAACACTTGCTAAGCTGTACAATGAGGACACCCAGCACAGTTTAATTTGGCAATACACCCAATTCAACTCAAATTAGTGGCCTAGTTGTTTTCATTTGTTTGCTCTGATTCATGGAGATGTGTTTCTGGTCGCTAGTAGTTGGGGTCTCGCGTATTCCCTATTTTAACTTTTCTTCTTCCTGGCTGTAGAGTTGTACTAAGTTGTGCTCTTAAGGTGTGTGTTGTAGGAACCGGGCAAACCACCGTGTTCTAAGTTATATAAGTGGAACTCCATAAAGAACAAAATGGATAGCTTTTGTGATATTGTGTGCCTGCAAGAAACAATGCGCAGCACTTTTGATCTAAGTTATATAAGATCCTTTTGCCCTGCTTATCTTGATTGTTTTGAATTCTTACCGTCTGTTGGTGCTTCTGGAGGATGTATCACCCTTTGGAATTCTAATCGTTTTAAGGGTACTTGTATCTATCAAAATGAGTTCTCTATCTCTGTCCAGTTTACCTCCCTTTATAATAATGCAACCTGGGTTCTGACTAATATTTATGCTCCCTGTACCCCTAGTGGTAAAAGGTCTTTCCTGCAATGGTTTAAAAACATCCAAATGCTAGATTCTGTTGATTGGTTGATTGTGGGAGATTTTAACCTTTACAGGAACCTAGAGGACAGAAATAGACCTGGTGCAGATATCTCAGAGATGTTGCTTTTTAATGAAGCCATCAGCAAGCTTGGTTTGTTAGAACTTCCACTCAAAGGCAAAAGATTTACATGGTCCAATAAACAGTTTCCACCTCTTTTAAAAAGGTTGGATTGGTTTTTCACTTCTGCCTCCTGGACTATAAATTATCCAAACTGTTTTGTTTCTTCTCAGACCATGGAAACCTCAGATCATACACCTTGCATTATGTCCATTAATACCTCTATCCCCAAGAGTAAATCTTTTAGATTTGAAAATTATTGGATGGATCATGAAGACTTTTTAAATCAAGTGCAACTTGGCTGGTTTTCTGCTAATAATTCTCATGATGCTGTAAAAAATCTGACAGCTAGGTTTAAAGCCTTGAGGAAAGTACTTAAAGATTGGAGTCACACTCTTTCTAATCTTAAGGATTCTATTAACAAGAACAAGTTGATTATTGATTTTCTGAATGTTCTTGAAGAATGCAGGGATCTTATTGTGGTGGAATGGAACTTTAGGGCTATTCTTGAAGAAAATCTTATTTCTTTACTCCAGCAGCAGCAGACTTATTGGAGGCAAAGAGGGAAAATAAAATGGGTAACCTTGGGTGATGCAGTACCCATTTTTTTCATGCTCATGCAACCATGCAGCATAGAAGGAATCTGATTACTTGTTTGACAGATGAGACAGGGGCATGTGATTTATGATCATAATCTAAAGGCTGAGCTTTTGTGGCAGTCATTCAAGGAAAGATTAGGTATGTCCAACTTCACTTTGGCGTTCTTTTTTTAATGCGGAAGAACATTTCAATGAGCGTATAGAGCTTCAAAGACTTGGTTTTGCCTTTCTCAAGACAGGAAATTGATTTAGTGGTTAAAAATTTGCCATCATACAAAGCACCAGGTCCCGATGGTTTCAACATTGACTTTCTCGAAGAAATGTTGGCACATTATTTCAGAAGATTTTTACAAAGGCTTTTTGAGGAGTTCCACGGTGGGCGTCTCTTTCTGAGCATAAATGGGAGCCATATTACTCTTGTTCCAAAGAAAGATGATCCTTGTTGGTGTTTCTTACGCACACAGAAAATCCGCAAGCGCGGAAATACCGTTGTAGCATTTCACCCGGTGGTAAGCGGGGTATCGTATTTTACACAAGGACGGTCGCGCTAGCGGCTTTTCTTGTCTATGTCAACCTAAGGCAAGAGTTTGTTTTCTAAGAGTGGAGAGGTATCTATAGGCTAAGTTTTCCGTGCAAAGGATTCCTAAAAGTCCGTTGTCTACTCACTTCGGGCACCGCCCACGCCCAAAGACGGTGTCCGGCAATTAGCTCTACGACACAGCTGAACATGGGGGGATTTCAAGGGACGGACAAGGCTTGTCACGACCAAGCCGCCTACCCCCTCAACCGTGGGATGCACCGCAAAAGGTAGGTGAACGCTAGTCCAAACACCACGTTTGCACTATTGGTCACAGTTCTTGATGTTGGCCAAGGTTCCCCGGTCAAAAGAGTTCCTTCACCAAGAACTAACGCTCTTAACGAGACAATCTACCAATCCCGTAAGTCTACAACTAAAAATATACGAAGGAAATTAGGTAGTCGCAAGATAATCACAAGACTCCTTACCAAAGTGTAAGTAGCTTGCGAGAGGTACAAGCCGGGCAGGTACCGACAAGTCCGCACTCCGTCCTCCTAGGAACCGTGGAACACCGAGGGGCGAACCGGCAACTCCCGGTAGAAAGAACAAAGTTTCTTTCTAGCTTTTCCCTCTCTCACTCTCTAGAATTAGAAGATAGAATAGAAGAAGTAGAAGAAGAAGAACTAATTCTACTCTCTTGCACAAGTGGACTGGTTTCTCCTTGGAATTGTTATGTAGAGAGTTGAAGGAAGGGGGCTATTTATACACAAGAGGGAGGGGCCTAAGTGCTAAAATCACCTAAACCGACCTAGGAAAACCTTCCATACGCGCCAAACCCGACCATCCAACGCCGGTAGTGTCGGTTTTTGGAAGGTAACAAACCGCCTCCCCGGCTGGGCCCGAACCGCCACGGCCGAGGTGCGGCCGCACCAGTGGTGCGCGCACCTGTTGGGGCCCGCCTTAGCTCCGGCCGGCAGGCTGGGCTTCCTTGCCGTGAAAAGTTGTGAGGTGGACTTGGCCCGCCTAGTTTTGACGTTTTGTCCCGATTCTTGTTTGGGCTTGCCATTTGCTCTTTTGGATCTTTTTTCTATTTGTTGATTTTATTTCTTTTTCTTTGTCTTTTTTGGCCCAAAATGATCATCCTTGAGTTTGTACCGCAAGTCCAAATAAACACCAAAACTTTGGAATATGTTAGTTGAGATCCCTATTTCTAGGTTGTTTTGGTGTTGTGTTGACGGTATTTAATTTGTGTTGGTTACCGTCAACAATCTCTCCCTCACTTAGCCCTTTACTCGCCCTCGAAAGTGAAGGCAATGGGACTAAAGTGGTTCAATCTCCAAGACGTAAGCTTGCATACAGTTTATTCCAAGCCTTACATGCCTTGTGAGCATTCATGGTGGCTACCAAGCTATCTTAGAATAATTGAGCAATGGAACAGCATGAACTTCTATCTTCTTGCCACTACTCATGCGCAAAGACTTGGTAAGTATTTGAATTTTTGAAAGACATAGCATTGCTCTTTATGGTATTGACTCTCACAAAATCACTCTTGTTTAAATTTTTCTCTCAAAGCACTCTTGTTTGTATCACTCTCACTCATCCTATTTTGCAGGGTTTTTTTTTGCGGATCTTTCTGTGGAGTAGTGCATACGTACCTTTGTCTATATTGTCGGGTCAAGCTCGGATCGTTGGAAAGGGTGCCATACCCTTAGATCGAAATGTGCAACAGTGTGTGGAAAATTTTGATGATATATTTTTCTTTGTGGTTACTCCTTGACTCATGATCCTCTTTCCTTCTTTTTGTATGTTTCTAGAGAGATACAGGTTATCTTTCTTTTTTTCTTTCTTTCTTTTTTTTTTTTTTTTTTTTTTTTTGGAGATGTGGGCTCTACTCGCCCTCGGACACGTGTCCATTTTTCATCTCTTATTTTTTTTTTTGCAGCCCGCATCTTTCTCTCTCGCATTTTTCTTGATAAATGGAGATGATCATGGTATAATGAATGCAGTATTTATTTGGTGGATGGCGAAGATGCATGTTGTGCGCGATTCTCATTGTGAGAACCGGCTTGTATATGTGGGTGTACGTGTTTTTCGATCTTGGGGATATGAGCCTCTCTCAACGCGGATCAACGGAGCCTCACAAAACTCAATACAAAGGGGTAGTAGCTATAGTGGATTTATATCATTGTTCGGGCTTTGGAAGAATTTGGCTAAGTCAAACCATGAGCATGCTTTTTATTTTAAATTTTCGAAGATAAAACCAAGTCTTATTGCAAAAAGTGAGCAAGCGTCAAGTTATTCCGCCATATCACAAAGATCAATTATTTAGATAAGCATGGGGTACCTAATGGATAGTTGCTCAACAAAAGTTTAGATTTTGGCGAGGAATAAAATGTATGCATGCCATGTATCAATTGGTAGACTAGAGATGGAGCATCAAAAGTTTTGTCTTTTTGATATGTTTAAAATTAAACTTCAAAACTTTTAGCACATGTGAGAGCAAGAGAGCGAGCAAGAGAGAGAGAGAGAGAATTGTGCAAACCACCGCCTTGAAGAGGAAGGAGTAATGGTAGTCATTAAAATCTTGTCCTTCTTTTTTTTATGGGAATTGCTCGATGTTTTGTGCACTTTGTGTTGGGGAGATCCCAGATAAGTGTGATTGAATGCTTGAGAGATCTCCCCCACACTTATTCTTGTACATGTTTATTTGAACAAAGAAAAGAAAACAAAAACAAACACATGGCTCCAGCGCATGAATACCGTGGGGCCTTTTATTTTATTTTATTTTATTTTTTTTTATTTTGTTCACCATAGCATCAATTACTCAAGCAAGGCTAACATAAGTGAAGCATTGAAAGCATAGCCTTGATTCATCTCCAGCATAAGATATTTTCATAGATCATGACAACAAAGCTCTAAGTTCATTAACCAAACTCGACACCATGTCAAAGTTTGATGAAAGAAAATCATTTTTAACCTAAGCACCATGCTTAATTTAAAAAGACCTATGAATGTATTACATGTATCCATGTAGGTACACCCAAACTTGAAGCATGTGACATGGTATGGAAAGCATAAAGTTATATTTCCATGGAGATGAAAATATGAGTGAAGAGACTTGGTGAATATTTATTTTCTTTGCATACCTAAATATACTTACCGGCAAACATCTATGGGATCGAAACATTGAAGTTTTGGCTGCGGGTTTGCATGATGGCTCTCGTGCAGGTGCTTCTCAAGGCTAGGCCACACACTCACACACACAACTTTGTGTGTACGAACCATGGGCCTTGGTAGCAAAGAAAGGATCAAGAGAGAGCCCTTCTTTGCTTGTTGAGGCAATGACGGGTGGAGTCGGCAACACACTAGTATGTTTTGTAACCATGCGAGGCCAACCTTCGCTACTTTCTTCTCTTGTGTTTTCTTCTTTTTTTTTTTTTTCAATCCCCTTTTTTTTTGTGTGTGTGGGACCTTCGAAAGTGTCCCTATATTTTTTTCTTTCCTTTTTTTTTTTTTCTCTCTCTTTTTTCAAAACTTTTCTCTTTTTTTTTTTTTTTTTTTTCAAGGTTGGTTGGGCTGACATCACCTTTTATTCTCCATCATCATTTTTTTTATATGACCCCTTGGTGGATGAAACTTGAGATTGTCACCATCTTCCCGCACACTTAGACTTTTGTGCAAAAGTCAAGTGTGTAAGGTCCGGTCTCCTCTTGAGCATGTTCCATCACCCATGGGCATCAACGTTTCTTGTTGATGTCGCCCTCATGTTTTTCAAGTATCGTTTACCCCTTGGTTCTTCTTAGTCGTTCTCCACCTGAAATGGTTAGCAACAAGAATACCCGAAGGTGCATACTAACTTGATAACATGTTCTTGCTTTTATTAATAAGAGAAAGAGCTTTTTTTATGATAGTCCCGGGGTATCTCCCGGCAGTTGCTTTGTTTATGGTCATAAGCTCGACCGTAGGAATTCTTCTTGCGCTATCAAAGGTGGTGAAGTTCCCAAATTCTCCACTAAGCATCGACCGCTTAAAGATCAAGTTTGCAAGGTTAGCGCCATCGTGCTACTACGAGATCGACAAAACTTGTGATACACGAAGACACAACCATCCTCTTAAAGAGTCTCGTGAACATGGACCAAGAGGAGGTTGGGATTCTTGTAGGAGCACGTGGGCGAGGCGAGACAAGCTCTAAAGACCCATATGGGTATGTGAAAGGTGTCTTGCTCTTGTCATCATGGTGGATAGAAATCGGGTATTCTTCCACCCTGTGACTTGCCTTAGTGGAATGGGTTCGTTCTTAGAGTTCTCAACGACCATCATTCCTACCACTTGGATTGGGCTAACCAATCGCCGTGGTGGTAATGGATAAATTATCCCGCCAAAAAGAAGTTTGAGAACTTCCTTCTTCCATTTACTTCACACATCGCATTATTGAGCCTTCTTTGGGGTTCACGTGATGGGGTACTGGAAGGGTCAATAGGTATGCGATGTGTGCAGAGTGTTGGGCTTACCCCTTTTTGATCTTGTAAGGAATACCCAAAGACCGATCTATGCTTCTCTAAAACGGCTATGAGTTGGGTCGTCACCTGGTCACTATGTTTATCACTAATGATAACCGGAGTTTGTGAATCGCCGTTTAGGAAGACATAGCGTAGGCCTGGGGGTAGGGGTTTAAGCTCAACTGGAGGCCAAGTTAGCTCTTCCTCTTTGGGAAGTTCTATGAGTTCCCACGGATCGCCCTCTTCTTCAATGAAGAATTGGGCGTCTTTTCTAGGTCTGTTTTACGGGTTCTCATATAGCATAACTCCCATGACCACCTCGGGCGTGTCATACTCATGGAAGGGTTCCGTTACCGAGTTTTTAGCTTGAGTAACTGGGATAGAAAACTTTTTCTTCCTGAGTTTGACATCTAAATCCCCGGATGCTGATAAATCAAGAATCTTCTCCAAGGGATGCCCGATCAGGATGTCGAAGTCTTGGATATCAAAAATATGAAAATCCAGAGACAACTTGACATCCTTGTGCAGGAAGATTTGTTCATGTATAACCTCAAGGCTTTCAATGGTGGTACGTGGTGCTATGCGCAGGGTCCGTGTTGTGGGGGTCCTAATGGCTTCCTCGGCACATGCTTGTGCAAAGGTTTTGGACATTATGTTTATCCCCACAGTAGGTTTATACATGACTTCCACCAAACTTCCCTGATATCTGCAATGGATTGGTGTAGAGGGGCCACTTATCTGAATTTCTTCGAAAGAAGGTCCTTCCTCTTGCAACCATTCCGTGCTCATTATAGCTGTTAGCTCCTTAATAGACTCCTGGAGGAAGGATTTATCCAGGGGTTGTTCGTGGTTTCTACTGGGGCAGTGGTTTCTTCCATTGTTCGTTTTGGTTCGAGGTGTCACCGAAGATGATTAGTAAAGTCACCCTCAAAGAACGGGTTCTAGATCCGTTCATACGGCCTCCTTTGGTTACGAGTTTCTCCTTCCACTGTGGTTTTTATGGGAAAATGACCCTCCGGCAGCTAAATCAAGCGGCCCGGGGCGCTTGCCTGTCCAATCCTAGCCGAGAAATGCTATAAAAGCACGTGGTTTGGTATGGATAGGTCCTGGGCCGGATCGTGTAAGCGTGGTAAACCGGTCCCCCAGCTGCACCTAAGGTTTCACCCTCTATTTGTTGGAAGTTGAGTATCTCTTGTCGTAGGGCATGCGATTACCGGATATCGGGTAGAATGCTACCTGCCAATGCATTTTAGCAGCTTCTTCCCATTCTTCTGTTACCAACCCTATGTTATGGGCGTACCATTGAGTCGCCCTCTCGGTGAGAGAACGCGGAAACAACTTCCACCTCAACGTGTCGTGTGTCATGCACGCAATTGTCGAGGCAGCCATAGAAGGCTGCTCAAATTCCGTAAGTGATGATAGGGGTTTTCATATTCGAGCACGAAAAGGCTCGGGCCTGAACCATGGTTATAAAGCCGGGCGGGAGCTCATACTACGAAGCCGTGATTGGCTTCGCGGTTGGTGTGGTTCTATGAGCTTGCCCTTAGGAGCGGACAGGATTTGTAGGGTAGGTTGCTCAAAGGAGCATACAAGATTGTCTTGCACGGGCTTTAGAATATTTGCATCGGTGTCATCGGTCAAAGAGAGAGCTCATTATTCGAAGTTAGATTTTTGAAAAAGCCTTTGACAAAGTAGAACATCGGCTCATGCTCCAAATTATGAAAGCTAAAGGATTTCCACGAAGTGGTTGGATTTGGATGCAAGCAATTTTTTTCTTCGCACTTCGCGTCCCGCTAAATAGTGTACCTAGGAAAGTTTTTCACTTTGTCATAGAGGTGTCGGACAAGGAGATTCCCTATCTCCCTCTTATTTGTGTTAGCAAATGATTTTTTACGAGACACTTCTCAATGCAAAGATGTGCACAAGGAAATCTTACCCCCGCCAATTCCTCTCGTGTCGATCAAGATTTCCCAATCCTTCGATATACTGAGATGACACTCTTATATTCATGAAAGCGATGCGGACAAATTAAGCTTCCTAAAGAATCTTCTAACAAACTTTGGTGATTCCACCGGATTGAGGGTAAATTTTGAAAAATCCTTTATGGTTCCCATAAATTTGAATGAAGCCAGTGAATGAGATGGCGAGAGGTTTTTAGTTTGCTCCAAGAGTTCTCTTCCTTTTACATATTTGGGTTTGCCTTTAAGTATCACAAAGCCATCTCAGAGGCGACTTCCTCCTCTAGTAAACAAGTGTGAAAGGAGGTTAGTGTGCATTTCAACATTCTTGAATGATCTTTGGTAGATTGAGTTAACCAATGCGGTCTTCTCTGCCTTGCCTACTTTTGCAATGTGCACTTTTAGATTACATGTCACTTTGGTCAAGCAAGTTGACAAGTACGAGAAAACATGCCTTTTGGAGAGGTTCCGATGTTAATAGTAAAAACCTCCTAAAGCTGCCTTTGGGAAATGGTGACCCTTTCAAAAGAGCAAGGAGGGCTAGGGGTGCTTTGGATCTCTCTACCCATAATGAATGTCTGCCGCTTAAACACCTTGATAAATTCTTTAACAAGGCTCCGGTACCTTGGGTCCAATTAGTTTGGGATAAATATTATGCGAGATGGCAAATTACCTAGGTTGTCAAATAATTTCGGGGGATCATTTTGGTGGCGTGATAACCTAAAGCTCCCGGATTCTTTCAAAGGTATGTCAATGGTAACTGTTATGGATGGTGCCTCCTGTTCTTTTGGTCGGATTGTTGGAATGGTCGGGTTCTTCAAAGACCTATATCCTCGGCTTTTCTCCTATTGCAAAGATCCACTTATCTCGGTCGGAAGAGTTAAATTTGAGGTCAATGATATTGATTTGTTTCACCTGCCCCAAATGAAGCTTATGAACAATATCTGCGGTTACATAATCCGGTTCAAAATACTCAAATCAAGATGTAAATGATAAATGGAGTTACATCCGGGGAGTAATACATTCAAGTCTCATAAAGCTTACAAGCATCTCGGAGGGGTAAATGATGTACACGGGGTATATAAATGGCTATGGAAAAGCTCTTGTCGAACAAAAGAAAGATATTCTTCCGGCTACTTCTAAAAGACGGACTCGGTACGAGATTTACTAAGGAGAAAAAACACATGCATTTGCCAAGCTATGAGTGTGCTCTGTGCTCCCAGCCGGGTTGATGAATCTTTGGATCATCTTTTCTTTCATTTGCTCGCTGCTTTGCGGGCTTGTTGGAACCTCATCAACATTCAGTGCCCATGGCAACCCCGTAGAACAAATGATGGAATCTT
Organism: Hyparrhenia diplandra; assembly: GCA_015847255.1. Lineage (NCBI taxonomy): Eukaryota > Viridiplantae > Streptophyta > Magnoliopsida > Poales > Poaceae > Hyparrhenia > Hyparrhenia diplandra. The sequence continues at coordinate 121,256 of JADLZK010011337.1, read as the reverse complement.
TCAAGGAACAAATCCGGCTTCCTTTTCTTTCTTGAAATCATTGTGACGATGTGTTGGGCGATTTGGTCATGTCGAAATAATCTAATCTTCGAGGTATACCGCAAGTCTACAACAATGCAAGATCATCTTCAAGGAGGAATTTGCCTTAGTTATTCTAAGGGCAAAGCAATCTTATCACCCGCAGATTGTTTCATGGCTAGAAGTCTCTGTGTAATTTTGCTCATTTTCTTTGTTTCTTTTTTTGTTTCTTGAGGTTTTGTTGTAAGAACCCTTCAAGTTTATTTTCAATAAAGGCACAGTAGGGGGTCAAACCCCTCCTGTTTTTCTTCAAAAAATAAGGGTCTTCCTTATAGATTGGAATATTCCCTTTTACACACAAAAAGCCTAAGATAATCCTAACTTGAAGGCAAAGCGTAGTCGGAAGCGGGAGGGAGGGAGGTGGCGCGGCGGGGTGCCGCCCCCCGCCCCGCCTCGCCGGGCCTGTGGGCCGGCCGCTGCCGGTTCAGCCCTTTAGCCCGTCCCGGGCTGGCCCAATTCGGTTCATGACAAGAACATTTTAAGCTCGCTTTTTCAATGTCTCAAAATATTGCGTATCTCTCAAAATTGAGTTTGTGGCAGCGCTATCAACTAAGCAAAAATCTTCTTCAGCCTCCATAGGACATGCACCAGGTCTCTTGTTCTCACTGGCGAGCAGTTGATAACGTGTTAAGATTTAGGTGTTGTCAAGGATCCCTTGATCCAAACTCTCTTCCCAATAGCAGATTAGGCGTGTAGAAGATGGTGAACGACCGTCTCTCTTTCCCGAACCCAACAGCAGCACTCACGTGAAACAGGAAACGTGGAAGGAACTGATCTCATGTTCATTCATTAGATGGTACAAGTTCCTCTATATAGTATCTGTCCTTCAAGAGTATATTTGGTATGAGCCCATAATTAGGGTATATCCTAGGGATATCTTAACATATGCATTCTCCAATGCATGCCATGTCTCTAGGATGTGTGCCTTGCCAGGGTAAAAAAAAACTCACATGTTTTAAAAAAAAATATTTCATAATTGTAAGTGATTTACTATGGTTGTTCAAAGATTTAGCCGAAATAAATAAAAATTGAAAAGACAAATAGGAAAACCATACTTCACTGCAGCAAAACTGCTGGAGGTAAAATACACAAGGTTAAGAGAGGTGGTTTGCTCGGTTTTAAAATACACAAGGTTAAGAGAGGTGGTTTGGGTCTGTTCGAGACCTTCAATTATGGGCTATCAGTAAGGCGTTTTGAGTGCATTGTGTCGTTACGCGGTTCACAAAAGTTCCCATGAAATTTAGATTCTTTTAGTAACATGACATAAGATATACTAATGATTTGATACAAGTAACCAAACAGATACATAATTGTTTGAGAGCAACAAGTTTGGAAATGCAACAAATTACTTTTAGTGGGGTTCCAGTAATTCTAGTTTCACAACCTTGATACCTGTGTACACCATGTGTAGCTTATCGTGATGAAGCCTAACTTTTCTCTGTCTTCACAAACTTCATACCATGTCGCCGGTTTGTTTGTCGATTGTGTCACATAATTTTCAGCAATGATTTCTTACTAATCCAACAATTGTGAAACCCACTTAGTTTCAAAGATGAAGACAACCCTAACTCCCGGTCAACGTCATGTTGGCCGCTGTTCACGGTTCACCTCTGCTGGCAAACTGACCTGCAGCCACGGTGGCAGGCACTTGTAGCTACCGCTATCAGGTCCCGCGGGAGATGGATGCCTTGCCAAATGCCAGTTGCCAGTTGCCGCCTTGGCATTGCCTGGGACGCGTCGTGACGAGAGCCTCTGGCTGCAGGCTCTTTCCCGAGCCCAACTGCATCTGCTGCATTTATACGCGGGCGCGTTTGACCGGCGATCGAGAAAGCTTTCGCCAGCCGCGCATCATCTTCATCTAGGCTCATCACCCGCCTTGCCGTTCGTTGCCGTGCCCGTGCGGCGTACTCCTCCTCCTCCGGCGGCGGCGGCGCGCGGCTTCATCCCCCATCGAGTACGTACGCAGATGAGCTACCACTCGCGTCGTTCGTGCATCATATCGATCAGGATCGGAATGCTCATGATCATTGATCAAAAGCACACTTTCTGTGTGTCGTGCTCGGTCTTCAATTTGGTGCAGGAATATAATCCCAGGATCGGAGCAGCTCGATCGATCGGCGGTGATCGATGGGGAAGCTGGCGAGGCTGGTGGACGGCATCAAGGAGAAGCTGAGCGGGGCCGGAGGCGGCGGGAACAAGAAGACGACGGCAGCGGCGGCGTGCTACGACAAGGTGGACAAGACGGAGAGCATGAGGGTGGAGATCAGGAGCCGCCGGGCGCGGCAGCTCATCGCCAAGAACCTCGCCGCCGCCGATTCCATCTCCGGGAACAGCAGCCCCGTCGCGGCGGCGGCGGTTGCGGCGGCAACAAGAAGAAGAAGCGTTTCTTGGCCTTCTGATCGATCGATCAGATCCACCGTGTCCACGCACGAGGTGGACGATCCATCTGCTCCCTCGACGCTCGTCGTTTCTTGTCGTGATAGTAATAATGCCGCTCGTCAGTTGCTCATCCTCATCCATCTCTAGCTAGATTTGTGATCTTCTAAGAAAGAACTACAAAATCAGTAGTGGATTATTCCTGATTTGCTAGCATTTAAGCGTTTGAATCCGAAAGGATTGTGTACGTACTCGAGGGATAGGTTTTGTTTTTTCTCAAGGTTTAATTGTGTAACTACTTGAAGCCTGGACTTTTGTTTATCTATAACTCCTATAAAGGAGAACCCCACTTAGAGAGTTCTCTCGACATGCAAAGGGGTGACACATCAGCGGCCTACTATCGTATTTCTCTAGCATCTCCTTAAGCCACGTCATCAGCTAATAAACCACTATCGATCACCGTAAATTTGTTGATCCACTCACGCTGCATGCACATGGTATCAACGTATTCTCCTGCTCACCAAGAATGGGAATTAATTTTCCATGTTGAGCAGGTCATGTCAGTTTTCGCATGTAGCAGCTACGAACAAGCACCCACCAACCATTGATTATTGGTAAAACTGCAGGCACTACTTAGAAGTTAAGATTTTTTTTTAATGGCGTTTGTGCTCTTCCAATTCCTCTCCAACATTTCCGTTATATATACAACTCGATCGTCCCCCAGTTTTGGAGTGTCTCACCCGGGCCATTGTCCCTACTGTTAACAAAACCAGCATCGTCATCCTGATCTGCCAATCTGATCCATCCATCACGCCATGGCTCCCAGCAAGATCTCGCTGAAGCTGCTGGTGGAGACGTAATCAAGCGCGTGCTGTTCGCCGAGGCCAGCAACGACTTCGTGGACTTCGTGTTCAGCCTCCTCACCCTCCCCATCGGCGCCGTGGCTAAGCTCGTCTCTGCCAGCACCATGCACGGCAGCGTGGGCCGGCTGTATGCTCCCGGGCGCCGACAAGTCGGAGCTGCTCCTGCCCGGTGTGTTGCACCTGGACGCGCGCCACCAGCTGCTGCTCTTGCCGTCACCTCGCCCAAACGCCGCCGGCGCCGGCGCCGCTAACGGCGATGGAGGAGAGGTGGACGACGAGGAGAAGCGGCAGCCGTAACGTTCTATGATCACTTGCCATCAATTTCTTTTAGTATTAAGTATTAACATTGCTCGGAGTGCTCTCTTGATTAAACGATGAGTTATGGAATCTTGATTTGAGTAATCTTTTGTTAGTCTAATCTCATTCATCCCTCTTTTTAGGGGTTTGTATAGACTAACCATGCATATATTCTTCTTATGCCCATAGCAAGGTGTTGATCTTATGCTTCCAAAGCGGTTAACATGATTGATTATGCAGACACGTTCATCCTTCTGTATATAACAATAATAATATGTATCGATTGAGAAGCAATTCCCGCAGCAACGCAGCGGGAATTCCCCTAGTTTAACAACAAGCCGGTGTGGTAATCGCTCGTATCGTACATATCTTCCCATCCCAAGCGCAAACTTGATAGCGCCGGCCGCCACTGTGACTCCGTGAAAGAGTCGACAAAACATGTCCAACGGAAGCTTAGGCTCATCATCTAGCCATCTTGGGGATATTTGGAGAAGCACTGTACAACATACGGCACAACAAAGTAGAGCACACTAGGGATTCATGTGATGTTGTCCATTGCGTCTATATAGACTACATGGGAATCTAAGAGAACATTAAGACCAGCTTTAGGAGTATTTTATATATGTCCTATTTTCCAAGACTCTCATACACGTTCCAAAGAGTTTTATCTCCATGAAACTCGTATAATCTCTTGCCACACTTATATTGTGTCATCAATATATTTGTTAAGCAATTGGTAGCTTGTTTAATGTAATGTTTAAGAAACTCTCACCGAGACTGGCCTAAGATACAACTTAGAGACAATGCTTATAGCCCTAATTAAGAAATACTCTCGCCACTCCAAATTATAAGATTTTTTAATGTATAGTTTTTGTTATGTGTATAGATATACACCATGTCTAGATACAGTGCTACATAGTAAACACAATGTATTTAGAAGAGTCAAAATGTTTTATAATTAATTCAGAATAGTGAAGGGGAGTATATACTTAGTCATAAGTTCAAAACGTCTTATAGTTAATTCATGAAGGGAGTGTATATAGTCATAATTTCGAATATAAGATGCATTCAAAATGTACCAAAATTGTACTAACATTTACAACTACTATTGAGAATAAAAATATATCGCACCATTTATAAATAGAAAAGCAAAGAAAAAAAAACAGAAAAGTTTCAACTGGGAAATGTTGGCCACAAACTCAAAGACGATACTTATTGCCGACTAGAGGGAGTAAACATACACGAGCCAATGAGCCATCATACGCCGCCGCAACGCAAAAAGCTTTGCACTACACGTTTCATTTAGACATCCATTATGAGATTGCTAGCTCTTGCTTTATCAGCCCAGTTGTGCTTGTTGGCTCCAATGTCTAGTTCTCACATGGATAAGCATGCATCTTCAAAAGCCATTAGGCAGCCCTACTGCATGGACATGTAGTTTTTGTTTTTCTTTCTGAAGAAAATCAGAAGGAGCACTACTCTACCATTTAAATTTCTTCTAAATGTAAAGAGAAGGAACAACAAGCAGAATTGAAACTGTAGGTGGGCTGAAAAAGGACCGAGTTGTTTGACACCCCAAAAAAGCTGTACCCGTACTCGCCCATGAACACCCATCGCCACGGAGTTTTCAAGATGGGCTCAAGTTGGGTCACTTGACCATTTCGGCGTGTATAAAGATGTATATAAAATGATTAATGAATGAAATAATTAGGCTAGTTCGCCCGGGCCTATTATTATTTATCTTTGGGCCATCAAGAATAGTGGACAACCCTGGCAATCTTGCTACAAATGGCCACTCTCTATTTAGGTCTGTTTTACATAGTCCTAGAGGACTCAAACCAATGAGAATGTGAGGTTGGAGAGGAAAGCTAGATGAAAAAAAGAACCAAAGAATGGGTTTGGTTGAGAATCCCTTTTGTTCCGGTTTTCCAAATAAGGACTGCCAATCCGCCTTTCATCCCTGGTCGCGTAACCGGAACTAAAGCCCATCTTCAAGACCAAAAAATTATTTAACCTTGGAAATCTCTCTTGCACCACATGAGATTCAAACCCTCGCTCACGCGTAGCTTGCTTACCAACTCAATTACACAACACATGGACATATTCTTGGATGCTCCCCTTTTGAATTCATTCATGAGGGACCTTTAGTCCCGGGTGAAAGACGTTTAGTCTAGGCCGGTGATACCAACCGAACTAAAGGTTACCCTTTAGTCCAGGTTGGTTTTATCAAACGGGACTAAAGGGTCAAGGTTATTTATTCCGGACTAAAAACACCAACCGGGACTAATGTAGATCCTTTAACCCGAGTTGATAACACCAACCATTATTAAAGGTCTTACAAGAATTTTGGACCTAGGATTAAGCTCACATTCGTCTCGAGTCTAATAATGTGTTGAAACGAAAGTTGTTTCTCTACTAGTGGTAGATAATGAAGACCAATAGACATGGAATTTAGCCCACTGTTGCTCCACATTTGCAACAAAAAAGAAACTAACTAAAACAAGCTTTTGTCCGGTGCTTGCCTAGTTTATTCAATATCAAGTTGCAATGAAATTAAATATAAACAAAATAAATAACTAATTACACAGTTTGCGACAAATTTATGAGACAAACCTTTTAAGACTAATTAGTCCATAATTTGACAATAAAGTGTTACAGTAACACATGTGCTAATGATGAATTAATTAGTCTTAATAAATTTGTTTCATGGTTTCCTCACAGAATTTGTAAGTTATTTTTTATTGGTATCTGATTACCCCATGCGACACACCATATGACATCAGATGTGACACATCAAAACTTTTCCCCACCATTTAGCCGTGTGTTTGGTTGGAGGAGTGGGTCGATGAAAGGTCCTAAATGGCTAGAGAGGGGTGAATAGTCTAATAAAATTTCTACAAAACCACTAGAACAACTTGTTAGTAAATAACAAAGCGTAAAAAGCGTTTGCTCTAGCTCTACTTGTCGGCAAGCCTCCTATTGACAATTCTAGTTGCTATAGTCTCTAATTCACACACAAGGGCTAAGTCTCTACTTTACCTCTAGGTGAACAAGTTAATTACTCTAGCAACTAAGCAAGTCTACTCAAACTACACTAGCACAATATATATGAAAGTAATGCAAGTGTGTAGAAGTGATATACCACAATGTCGAGGCTAGTCAATCCAATCACCAAGGATGATACGATGAAATACCAAAATGACGCCAATCAACAAGAGACAAGTGGAGACACGAGATTTAACCCGAAGTTCACTTGAGCACCCTCAAGCTAGTCTCCATTGTGCCAACCTTCTCACGTGTGGGGCAAGGTGGAGCTCACTCCTAGCCAAGTGCCATTAGGCTACTTGCACCCAAAGAAAATGAGAGGTACCCAAGACACGAGCAACGTATTACTTGCACTTTGTCTTCCCGACGAGGAGTGCGTGATTGTTGACACCTGTTATAGCATAATATTACTAGTCAATTAAACATGAATAAGGGCTTAAAATGAATATCAACATAAGTCTAGGGGTTTAACTAACATAATTTCACGAGCTTTGGTGATTTATATATTTTCAGGGACTTAACAGATAAATGCATAGAAGAATGGAGAAAGTTCCGGAATATACATCTCATACGATGACAAGACTTAACCGAGAAGTAACTCGACCCAAAATGTGGACTAAAACACTCTAGAAGATACCGAAGACACCAGAACAAACGGGAGAACGAGAGGAGATCAACCTCTGGTGGCCGCCAGGGCCATTTAGGTCGGCCGCCAGGTGGGACCCTCCTGTCAGCCTCAGCTTTGTATGTCGGTTTACCACCGACCTTGAGGTTGTATCTACACCGTTATTGAAGGTCGGTTTGATCCAATGGTCATCGTTCATCGCCAAGGCCTATATAAGAAGACCCCCTGACCCCAGGGCTAAACCCTAATTCATTACTAACTCATTCTATCTCATTATCTCTCAGTTGTAGAGGGGTCCCATGTAAGGATCATCTCTCTCTCTCAGGGATTAGAGAATTAGAATGTAATTAGAAGTAGATTAGATCTAATCAAGAGTTAGCATTCAAGAAAGGATTAGAACTCATTAGTTCTAATCTTTAGAACAAGAGAGATAGAGAGAGGGAAGGAATCGGAGGAAGTACCGGCCTGTCGGTGCTATCTCCATACTTGTACCTTGGTGGAAGTTAATCTACACTTGAAATTACTCTGGTAATCTACTTCTTCTTTTAGTAAGTAATATTGTTTATATTTATTCTTATTGGTCTACGAGTCTCTTTTGAGTGCTTTAATCTGGTACCTAGATTAGAGTAATATTCGCAATGCAAACGTGGTGTTTGGACTCGGCAGGTATCTCGTTAGATACACCCTACCTTCCGGAGTGTGGTAGTTCGTGGTAGTGATAGTACCATTGATTCCTTTGTATTCCACCTCCCGTTGGATAGGACTAAGTAGGAACCAGTTACTGGGGGAATAGTAAGTTTTGGCCTTACTTTCCTTTGAGTACATCCCCATAAGAATACTATCAACATCACTTACCAAGATAAGAATTAGATATCTTAGTAAACCTCTCTACATTCTCAACCTTCTTAAGTCTTGTGTTACTCCGGGTTAAGATTAGATCGTAGTTTCCCTCACCCGTTTCCCTGTGGATTCGATATTAAACCCTCTCCCGGGTGAAGTGCTCGCCGGTATCCGTGCGCTTGCGGATTATACAAATTATAAATATTTCTGTGGGCTTAGCAAATACCAACAGTGATCCTCTCACAAATCACCGGAGGTGGCCAAGAACATTCACCTTCTCTTGCCAACGCCTCCACCAATCACCAAGCCGGCTAGGAGTGGTGCTCTCCAAGAGCAAAAGGAAATCCACCGGCTCACAACGATCCTCAAATGCCACTAGATGCAAAGATCAAAGCAAAGTACACTTGAATCACCTCAACTCACTAGAATGATGCTCACAAGCAAGAGGAGTGGGGAGGAGGGAGTGTGCTCAGCTCTAGAGGTGTTAGGAATGATTTCAAATGACCAAGAGGCCTCCCAAAGCCGGCCAAACACATATAAATACCCCCCATCACGAGATAGAGCCGTTGAGGTGAAATCCACGATTTCAACAGACTGACCGGACGCGCCGACCGGACTCACCAAATGAAGTCCGGTCGATGAGTCCCAGGCCGAAACGACACGCGATTCTGACACCCATCTGAGTGATTTGTGAATTACCCTCCGATCAAGGAGAGGAAACTACGATAGCTAATTCGCAACAATTCCAAATCCAAGACCAAGCTATCCATCCCGAACCATCATCATCCCAAAATCCCCCAAAGGAAGAAGAAATTCCACCTTTGGAAGAACCTTGTGAACCTACCCTTAGTGATTTTGGGAGAATAATAAATTCTCAACCATACGAGAGACCTCTAAGTGACCACAATTCAGATTCTTTTGAGATGTCTCTTATTGAAAGTGTTTATAAGAGATCTCCAAGTGATTATAATTCAGATTCCTTTAAGGAGAAATCTCTTGTTGAATATACTTACTCTTTCAAAAGACATTGGGAAGAACCTAAGGATGGCATATCTGCTCATGCCATAGAAGGAGAGCAAAGCTATCTAGAAAACAATCTTATCTTCACCCCTTCTATGCCTAGACAAGATGATTTATTCGAACCCATCTCTAAACCCATCCTTGTCCTCGATGAATCCACATATGCTTCCTTCTTTGAGACTCATGATGAGCCTAGAAATTTACCACAACAACCTAAGCATAGGAATCATCAAGACCACCAAGAAGAACCACAACAATGGCTTGAGAGTGTTAATGACTTATGTGCCACGGCCATTGATTGGATGGACAACATCTTAGACACTATCAGCCTGAGAGACACAAACCCAGGGGATTCCTTAGACAGCCATGATGAATTAACCTTGGAGTTTGAGAAAGAGGACAACATCAGTTAATATGAGAGCTACCTCATAGACACCTCATCTAGTCCATGTTCACATGATCACCTTTCTAAATCACCTAATCTCTCTATCCCACACGAGATTTTCAACCCCCTCATTTTCTCTCCTCCTATAAATTTCGAAAGGGTGGTTGTAGATGCATACATCTATAATAAATATTCTAGATCTCGTTGGCATAAAATCTTGAGGAAGATTGATGTTGGAAGGGAAACCACTTCATCATTATGAATCATAATTCAATAGGTTTCCCAAGAACAAGCTTGTTGTCCTTAAACAAGCACTTCTTGAGAAATAACATGAGTGTTTATCTTATTGCTATAATATCCTTGTGAAATGAGCATAGAGATATGAATAAGGAAATATTCCTTCGGATATTTTTGTTGCTAACCATTTCGTGTCTAGAGCAAGAAGAACGAAGGATGACAATTTAAGGTATGTCCAACCAATCATTATGCAACATGAAATCACATGCATAGAATTTCTTGTCACGTTGCTATACTATCTTGGTTGCCTCTACTTTTGATACATGCTCAATCTACTAAACAACTATTATCATGCTTTTCATCTCTCATGCTGAGTCAATCTCTATAGTGCCTTCATGCTACTCTTTTCTACCATAGTATGCTTTGGTTTGGGAATGCATCTAGAGTGTTTCCAAAGGCTTTTAAATTAAGCATGGTGCTTAGGTTAGAACGCCTTCCTTAATTGAATTAGACATGGAGTCTAGTTTAGTTATTGAACTAAAAGTTGCTTGTGTAGACATTGGTATATCTTGTTGGACTAACCCTTGCAGACAAGAAGAAACTCACAAATAAGCTTGGGGAGGTCCCGAGATAAACTCATACTAGAGATGAAGCAAGAAAAAGAAGAGGAGTGCCACAAACAAAATCTACAAACAAAAGCACTTGCTCAAGGATCAACTTAAGAATGATTGGCACATGGAGAAGGAAGACCAACTCCACCAAGAATAATCAAATCATGCTCTTCCTCTCCACATGCTCCCATCACTCCCCACATGCTTTGGTTTGCAACCTCTCTATTCCTTATTGCTCTTTTCTACAAGTTTGAATGGTTTTGATGCATGAAAATCAAACTTAAGGTTTCATAAGATCATTCCTTTAGAAAAGCAAGGTGAGTATGGAAACATGAGATAAAAGATCTATGCTAAAATTTTCAACCAAACTTTTCTGAAGCATAGAAAGTAACCTTAGCCCTGTAACAACACTATCTTGGTATTACTTGCATATTCCTTCGGGTATGTGTTGTTAACTAACGATGCAGAAATAAAACCATGAGAAGAAGCAAGACCCAACAAATCTCTCACAAGGAGGACACGCTCGTACATAGAAGAACCTTATGGAATAAAGAGAAAGAAGACAAGTTAGAAAAAACTACACAAGAGGCCAAATCAAGAAAGCTTCAAGCGAGAAAGAAAGCACCATCACAAGTTGCTATAGTGCCATCATGCTCCAATAATAAGGTAGTATCTTAAGGTGAGTTGTTAATAAATAAGCTTTCTCTTAATTATGGCATGTTCACAAATAAAGAACCAAACATGTTAGAGTAACACCCTTGCTTGATCTCGACTTCATTAGCTCAACATGTTTTGTTTCTTTTGTTGCTCTTAACACCATCTTCTTGATCTCATGGTCCTAATCATATTAGCAAATGTGTTGCAACATTCATGTTCCATCTTCTGATCTTATCACCCTTGTTATAGAAACGTAAACACATACACATTAATTTTATCTTGTTTGATGTGCCCGAGATTTTAGAGAAGAATAAACTTTTGGTTCTGTTGGTGTTTTCCCACCAATAGAGCCCATGCACTTGATCTCTGCCTTGTCTTTACACGTAGGACACACTTTGAGCAAAAGCAAAAGATTCACTCTCCCAAAATTCTACAAGAGAATGTCCCGAACCCACAAAGCATACACACAAAACAAGAAGCTACCAACCCCACTATCAAACTTTCACTTCTAAATGTTGGACCAAAGAAAAGAACATGGGTGACATTACCAAGATCGTGGTACACTCAAGGAGTAACCAAGATTCGAAGGAAAAGAGACATGATAGGTCGACATCATCATTGCCATCTACCTCAACTTCCTCATCATCAATGTCCCTACACTACAATCCAAATTTGGGGAGAGCACCCCCAGCTTATCCCGATAAGTATCGCTACTATAGTATTATTATTATTAGTTAAATATTTAGTTTGCTTGGTTTTACTAAGGAGTTTGTTAGGAGTCTAGTTTTATAAAAGTCTAGTCGTTTAAAAGAGTCGTTGCTAGAGATTAGGAATAAATAAATAGGAGTGTACCGGAGGTTTTCTTTTCCACCAACATAAAATGATCTCTCAAGCTAAATCTCATGCATGGAAATGATGAATAGTTGCTCCGTCGTAATTCTTTTTCGGTGCCTAGCTTTCAAGCTTAATTTATCTTGAGCCATAAAATGCAAAACTGCTTTGACATAAGATTTACTTTGAACCCGAAACCTATGGGTTGCAAATTGCTTGTTCTAAAGTCTAGGTAATTGACGGATACGATATATGAGAGTCTGAGCTGCTATTGATCTTACTCCTAGTGATGCTACATTTCTGGAGATTTATTTTGAAAATTCAAAAGTGCACATGATAAGTTCCTGTGTGACAAAGTGTTGAACCTCCTACCACAGCCATATATACATGCTCCCTAGATTAGGAAAACCCTTTGACATATATATATAGGCTGCTTGCTTTGCATTGAGTTTGTTCAATCTTTGTCGACCCTTAGAAACTTGTCATGCTGATCATGTACACTCCACCATCATTCCATCTCGCTACACTCCACTCCACTCGACTCCATTCACCTATATGCTATTTCCATACTGGAAGTACGCAGCCACCACTACCATATACACCCATTATACATCCACTAAAAATGTTCTACTCCTATCCCGGGATAGAGCAAATATTCCCTATACCCTTCCACTCTTCCATATCCGAGCCAATGTTTTACAAAGCTCTATTACTCTTGTCTATCTCTCAAAAAGTTATTACAAAAGAGATTTGGGTTGTATAAAAAAGCAGAGAGAAAGAAGGGAGATGAAAAATGGACAAGTGTCCTACGGGCGAGTAGAGCCTACCTCCCTAAGAAAAAGAGGAATAAAGGAGAGTTAAAAATGGACAAGTGTCCGCCGAAACAATGGGTACTTAGATACTCGCCTCTCCATAAAAGCAAAATAAAGAAAGAAAGAAAAAGATACAACCCAAGTTCTCTCAAAGTTTTCGGGTTTCAAAAGAGAGATGATTCCTCAAGGAGCAAAAAGTAGAATTAGGTTTTCCCCTCATTCATTTGATACACCTCATTGCATTCATTGCATTCCCTACCATTACCTACCACCATACACATGCACCACTTGATCACTGTGACTCGTGACTTTGGATCCATTGCTTGAACTTACAATATATGCTTAGTAAGCATATGTAATTTCTCCCACCTATGAGCTCCGGATATAAGCCTTAGATATAGGGTGAGAGAGAAGAAGGCATAGTGATCTACTTGCCTTAGTCCAAAAAATACTACATATCATGAGAGAAAGGCAAAACAACCTTTGTCGCCTTAGTGAGGATCCACCAATACCACAAATGAGAGACTTAAGAGAGTCATACCAGGAACTTTGAGTTTTATTTTGAAAACTTGCAAAAACTCCGGAAAGACGAGTTGAACAAAGAGTTTGCGACATGGTGCTTGACTTGATTGTTCTATCTTTCAATTACCCAAGATCCCAAGAAAAAAGCTATAAGCTCCATAGTTAAAGGTAATATGGGTAAGTTGAAAGTTGAACAAGTTTATTCTTATTTGGAGGAGAAATTTTGTTTGAAAGCATGTGTACTTTTAAGGTGTAAAGGCGTTGTAGCAACTCCCGATCCATTGCTAAGTTTGGCTTTGCTAGGGACTAGCAAAGGGTAAGCTTGGGGGAGCTTGTTGACACCTGTTATAGCATAATATTACTAGTCAATTAAACATGAATAAGGGCTTAAAATGAATATCAACATAAGTCTAGGGGTTTAACTAACATAATTCCATGAGCTTTGGTGATTTATATATTTTCGAGGACTTAACGTATAAATGCAGAGAAGAATGGAGAAAGTTCCTAATATACATCCCATACGATGACAAGACTTGACCGTGAAGTAACTTCGACCCAAAATGTGGACTAAAACACTCTAGAAGGTACCGAAGACACACCGGGAGAAGGAGATCCTGGAGGGGTCCACAACCCCGGGGCGGCCGCCAGGGAATTTGGGCCGGCCGCCAGTGAGGACACCCTGTCAGCCTCAGCTTTGTATGTCGGTTTACCACCGACCTTGAGGTTGTATCTACACCGTTATTGAAGGTCGGTTTGATCCAATGGTCATCGTTCATCGCCAAGGCCTATATAAGAAGACCCCCTGACCCCAGGGCTAAACCCTAATTCATTACTAACTCATTCTATCTCATTATCTCTCAGTTGTAGAGAGGTCCCATGTAAGGATCATCTCTCTCTCTCAGGGATTAGAGAATTAGAATGTAATTAGAAGTAGATTAGATCTAATCAAGAGTTAGCATTCAAGAAAGGATTAGAACTCATTAGTTCTAATCTTTAGAACAAGAGAGATAGAGAGAGGGAAGGAATCGGAGGAAGTACCGGCCTGTCGGTGCTATCTCCATACTTGTACCTTGGTGGAAGTTAATCTACACTTGAAATTACTCTGGTAATCTACTTCTTCTTTTAGTAAGTAATATTGTTTATATTTATTCTTATTGGTCTACGAGTCTCTTTTGAGTGCTTTAATCTGGGTACCTAGATTAGAGTAATATTCGCAATCTGCAAACGTGGTGTTTGGACTCGGCGGTATCTCGTTAGATACACCCTACCTTCCGGAGTGTGGTAGTTCGTGGTAGTGATAGTACCATTGATTCCTTTGTATTCCACCTCCCGTTGGATAGGACTAAGTAGGAACCATTCATCGGGGAATAGTAAGTTTTGGCCTTACTTTCCTCCGAGTACATCCCCATAAGAATACTATCAACATCACTTACCAAGATAAGAATTAGATATCTTAGTAAACCTCTCTACATTCTCAACCTTCTTAAGTCTTGTGTTACTCCGGGTTAAGATTAGATCGTAGTTTTCCTCACCCGCTTCCCCTCGTGGATTCGATATTAAACCCTCTCCCGGGTGAAGTGCTCGCAGGTCCTCCGTGCGCTTGCGGATTATACAAATTATAAATATTTACGTGGGCTTAGCAAATACCAACAAAGATCCTCTCACAAATCATCTGAGGTGGCCAAGAACATTCACCTTCTCTTGCCAACGCCTCCACCAATCACCAAGCCGGGCTAGGAGTGGTGCTCTCCAAGAGCAAAAGGAAATCCACCGGCTCACAACGATCCCCAAATGCCACTAGATGCAAAGATCAAAGCAAAGTGCACTTGAATCACCTCAACTCACTAGAATGATGCTCACAAGCAAGAGGAGTGAGGAGGAGGGAGTGTGCTCAGCTCTAGAGGTGTTAGGAATGATTTCAAATGACCAAGAGGCCTCCCAAAGCCGGCCAAACACATATAAATACCCCCATCACGAGATAGAGCCGTTGAGGTGAAATCCACGATTTCAACAAATGACGGGACGGACCGACTCACCAGAACCGGCCGATCGATGAGTCCGTCCGAACCGACACGCGATTCGACACCCATCCGAAAGTGAGTCCGGTCACAAGATCGTGGTCCGGTCGCTGGTTCCGTGCCAACGTCCGTCAAACTCGGGGACTTGGCCCGAAAACAAGCTTCTTGGAATTCCGACCGACTCATGCACCGGTGCGTCCCGGTCAAAAGCCGTGAGTCCGGCCGAGAGTCCGGTCCACCACGTAGCTGCGAAAACTGCCGTTGTGTTGTCGCTCCTTCGCCTTTGCTCCAAAACCGACTTTCGTCACTTGATTCTTGTTGCCAACACGTCGAAGAACACCCCGACACCATGTGTTAGCATTTTTTAAAAACATTTTCATCAAGTACGGAGTTAGCTCTCTAGGTTAGAATGCATGCAAATGATTTTGAACCTAGAGGCATATGAGGACCGATATGTACGATAGTTTTCCCCTCTTTATAGTACGGCTTATCGATCCTAAATCACTCACACCCTCTATGATGTCTTGAGTGTAAAATCAAAATGGCCATATGGATATACCTTTGCCTTGAGCTCATTTTGATCCACGAACACCTCCAAGTTGCGCACTTGATCATCATTTGGATCATCTCGACCAATCCACCATGACCACCATGCACCAACCTTGGCTTGACCAATCTCTAACTAAATCAAATATTTAGCATAGAGAGATTAGTCCTAGGATGTCACCAATGAGCCAAAACCAATCTAGAGATCTTCGGTCGAACCCTACCGGATCGAACCGGTTTTTTTGGCCGTTTGGTTGGGGAGTGGCGGGGGCGGGTTCTACCCTAGGAGCGAATATTCGCCCTAGATGCGGGTCGACCCCGTCCACCGAATTCGGGGGTGGAGCGAACCCACGCTGGGTTCGAGGCTCCTCCGTCTTCGTCCCGTCTCGTCCGTCTTCGTCCGGGTTCGTGGATCTACGCCGCAGTGACTTGGAGCGCGCGGTGGCGAGCTACGCCCTCGACATGGGCGCGGTGGCGAAGCTCCAGCCCCGTCCCCTCGCCCGGCGGGCGTTGAGTAGATCCGTGGCGGCGCGCTTGTTCACGGTGATGCCACGCCGGGCTGCTGCGCAGTCGGCGCGGGTGTCGAAAGCAGGTCGGTGGCAGGGCGCTGAAAGGTCCCTTTGGTTTTTGGTAATTGAGTGACAACATTAGGTGAACTAATAATGTGTGATTGAGATAATACACAGGAGATTAGTTCACATGTGATGGTGCAATGAAGGAGCTTTATTGCATATGAGACATGACATGGAGTCATGTGACCAAGGTGGTGAAGATCAAGACAAGGCTTGGCTTGATGGACCGGGTTGCAAGTGTGAAGGGCAAGTCGAGGCGTGAAGCAATGGACCGCGAGGCGGTGAAGCTTGCAAGACTTGGCGCCGACGGACCGACGCAACGGTGAAGAGCAAGTGAGGTCAAGATCGATGGACCAATAGTGTCACGTGATGATGATATGAAGTGGATCATATCATTTGGTGATCGTGTTGGTGCATGTGTTGCATCGACACTTGGAGATGGAGCGGAATGGAAATGCGCAAGGCAAAGGTATAACCTATAGGGCATTTCATTTCGCCGGTCATGAGGAGCTTAGAGAAGTTTATGACCGGGTTTAGGATAGATGGCCGTACTATCAAGAGGGGCAAACTTGTTTGCATATCGGTCATCTAGTGCCACTTGAGCGATCTAACTTTACGATGTGTTAGGATCGAGTGGCGTGGTAAAGAGGTAACCCGTCCTTTGAAATGATTGTGAGAATGCTAACACACATGCACATGGTGATGTACACTTGGTGGTGTTGGCACATTTGCAAAGGCGACGGTGGTATGCGTGGGTTGAGTTGGGTTTGGGAACCGGATTCGGCGCTTTCGAGAAAATGAGATGCTTATTTTCTATTACGCCGATGCATCGTGGTGGTGAAAACATGTTATCCCTCGTGCTCAAGTTGGTATACTTGTTGGGTAGCATGTCGAAGCAAAGGCGACGGAGTTTCGCAGAAATGGCGGCCGAAAGCGCCGACCGGACGCTTGACCGGACGCGATGGCCTTTGACCGACGCTTCCGGTGAGTCCCGGCCGGAGTTTCCAGAGAGCATGTTTTTGGACTTGGCTCTTGACTCGACCGACGCATGGACCGGAAGCTTTGGTCTTGACCGGAAGCATGCACCGGACGCATGCGGTTAGCCGTTAGTCGTGGGGCCAAGGACGTTGTCCTTTGTGACCGGACGCCAGTTGGGTGCGACCGGACGCTTGACCGAACCCACCGATGAGTCCGGTCGGTGCATCCGGCCGACGCCAGAAATGGATTTTTCCTCCCAACGGCTCTATTTGGCTTGGGGGCTATTTATACACCACATACCCGACTTGTTTCGGTGCCGAAAGCACACTTGGGCCTTGGTGGCTTGTGTTGTGGTGCTTGAAAGCCCTCCCACACACTTATGATTGATAGACTTCATCCAAATCAAAGTGAGGAGTGATTCTAGTGCATTCGCGTTGAGAGATCGCATTCGTGGCACTAGGTGATCGTGTTGCAAGCCGGTGTGCTTGTTGCTCTTGGAGGTTGCCACCTCCTAGACGGCTTGGTGGCAAGAGACTTCGTGAAGCACGCAACGGAGATTGTGCGGTGCTCGAAGGAGGATTTGTGAGAGGTTCGTGGCTCACCTCGCGGGGATCGCGAAGAGCGACACTACTAGAGCGTGTCGGTGAGTACCTCCCTTGTGCGTGTGGTGTCTTGCGGTGCCTTGAGAGGCTCTCTTGAGAGTGGTGTCTTGCGGTGCCTTGCGGGCGTGCCTTGAGGGGCAAGTGATCGGAGAATCACACCGAAGAACCATCTAGGTGAAAACACCAAAGGAACCACCCAAGGTGTTGGTCGACACAACGAGGAGTAGGGGAAGTTGGCAAGCTTCCCGATACCTCGGTAAAAATCACCGGTGTCAACTTGTCTACTCTTCTCGGTGGTTTGCATTCT
This sequence comes from Hyparrhenia diplandra, assembly GCA_015847255.1. Lineage (NCBI taxonomy): Eukaryota > Viridiplantae > Streptophyta > Magnoliopsida > Poales > Poaceae > Hyparrhenia > Hyparrhenia diplandra. The sequence goes on along the minus strand of JADLZK010011337.1, from coordinate 103,034 downwards.
CCAAATCACAAGCTTCGTATTTACATTCATATATACCTTGTGCTTGTGCTTGTGGAGTAGCTCTTGCAATTACTAGCTTGTGTAGCTTATTAGTTGCTTTGCTTAGTTTGTGTAGCTAAGTAATTTGAGCCTTTGGGTTAGGCGTGTGTCGCCTTGTCCTTAGTGCATCTAGTGAGCTTAGGATTGGCTTTGTGCTTTTGCTCATTAGAATTGTGTAGGAGCTCACCCTTGTTTGAAGTACTAGTGCATAGGTTTGTGTGACCTTGTAATAGAAACGGTTAGGAGCTCAAGCTAGGCTTATCACCTCATTTGCTTTGTGTAGGATCTTTTGTGAGGTGATTTAGAGTCATAGCTAGAGGGGTGAAGTCTTGGCTAAACGAAGTTTCAATTCCGCATTTTATTTGTTTAGCCGGGGCAATTAGTTTTAGAAAGGACTATTCACCCCCTCCCTCTAGTCCCCATCTCGACCCTACAGCGCCGCAAGTCCGGGCGGGCACATTGGCGGGCGATCCTCCACGCGCTGCGTGGGCGGCGGTGGAGTAGCGTATTTAACGAAGAAGGAGAAAGGGTGAAAAATTAATTTTGTTTCTCTTGTAGGGTTCCTAATGTTAAAGTGCGAGAGAGAAGCTTTTGCTTTGATATAGGCTTCGTTGATTTCTAAATAGTTGAAGGGTCCCGATGCAAAAATGACTCACTAACTCAAGTTAGCTCGCCATCCAACCCATATTTCCAATTCCTCTAACCAAACATGAGATGGGTTGACTCCGACCCAAAATCGATGTGCAACCAAACAATGAGATGGGTTCAACCCAACCCAAAAAATTGGGTTGGATCCAACCCAACCCATCCAACCCTCAACCAAACACACGCTAGGCTATCTCGCGACCGGGTAATGGGAGCCAAACTCGGTATCGATTCTACAAAGATATGGAGCCGCACCACAGATTGGAGTAGGTACGCCCCCACCCCGTTTCTGGATATTCGGCGTCTGGCGTTGCTCCTCAAGGACGATAGCGTGGCGGTGGGGCCTATGCGGCGATGAAGCTCGCGGTTTGAGCACGGCGGGAGCAGAGGGACGGCTCGTCATCGCCGAGCGCCGCTGCCGGAAATGGAGAGCTCCAGCCGCGCTGCGGCGCCGGAGGGAGACAGTGCGATGGTCCGAGCCCCCCGCTCCACCCGCACCGTTAGGCGCGCGAAGCCGATGGAGGCCGCGGAGCTCGCCCGAGCTCGCTTTTGCATCGCCGCCGCGGGCGCCATCTCGCCGGCCGCGGACGGAGGCGGCGCGCGCGGCACGGGCCAGACGGACGCGACGAGTGCTTCGACAAATGGCCCGAGGAGGTGTTGGTGTTGGCCGGCTCCTTCCACCTCGCCACCGGTGGCGCCGGTGGCGTGCCAAAATGTTGAGTACCGCCGGAGTTTGGACGACAGCGTCCTATGGGTACCGGCCCGCATGGATAAGAAACCGCGTTGGGCGGCAGATGCACGACGAACGGTGACGGGCGGCAAAAGAACGAACGACGACGGCGGGCGCACTTGCGGCCCTCCCACTCGCCCGGTCTCGTCGGCGGCGGCCGGTGGTGAAGTCTCCGGCTCGTCTGCGTCCTTCCGCAAGCCAAGGCAAGCTCCCATAGATCTCGATGGCGCCATCGACCGTGTCTTGAGGGGATGGGAGGGGAAGAAACACGTGGGACCCACAAGAGATAAAGTATGGGATGGAGTTTTGAAGGCTGCAGCAAAACTGGAAAAAATAACATATGGGGCCATGAATCAGGAAGGATACAATGTGAATTTAAAGAGCCTTTTTCATACATGTCATTATAAAAGTTTGTAGTTCCACACAAGCCATTGAAAAGTTGAGTTTGGTCACTGTGCCATCGCTCAGAACTTTTGTCGACCATGCCATGCCACCGGGCGTCCCCTGGCCCTAACGATCAAAAGCTGCGGTGTGAAAGGTCAAAAATACCCTTATGTATAAATATGCTATTAATTTTTTTTTTAGCATCTTAACGACTTTAAATGTAAAAACTCAATACTAGAAAGTTGTAGATCTCGCTGAGATCTACAGTTTTCATATTAAAATTATCTTCATTTAATTCCTAAAAAAGATATATAATTTTTCCTATGATTAATATGTATAGAAAAATTATAGGAAAAAAAGACATCTTTCTTTTACGGAATTAAATTAAAATAGTTTTTATATGAAAACCGTAGATCTCAAATGACTTTCTAGTTTTGAGTTTTTTCATTTAAAGTCGTTAAGATGCTCAAAAAATTTTAATAGCATATTTTTACGTAAGGGTATTTTTGACTTTTCACACCTCGCAGCTTGACAATCAAGTAGTGCTAAATCGACGACAATGGCATAGACGGCAAAAAGTTCTGGGCGATGGCACGTGACCATTCCAACTTTTCAAAGGGCTTGTGTGGAACTATGAACTTTTATAATAGCATGTATGGAAAAGGCTCGAATTTAAAGGTGCAGCGGTGCAGATAGCCTTATACTTAACGAAACTTAGTGATATAGCGTTTATGCTCTCATCAACGTACGGTCCCTTCAAAATTTGCATTATAAATACTAGTACAATATTTATTCCATATTGATGAAAACGAACGGAATTAGCTAAGCATGTGCACAGAGAGTGGATTTTTACAACAACAGAACCAAACAGGTGGGCATTTTGTTTATAAAAAATGGCTACGTGGAGAAACAAATTTCAAGCGGTATATTTTTTTTTTTTTTTTTTTTTTTGAGAATGACACAAGATAACGCAGACGCTCACAACATGCACGCACACTCACCCCTATGAACACACGCGACGCAAAACCCTACCCCTATGAGTACCTCCGAAGGACCGAAAGACCCTACAGATCCGGAGATTCTCGAAGTCACCATTGGCGCCTCGTCGTCGACGGGAACGCCGCTACCACTTAATGCATAACGCCGAAAAATCCTAGGAAAATCCCAGGAAAAGGTGCGAGCACCGTGATTTGAACCCCCGGTGGGTAGCGTCCCACCTGGACCGGGCCCTACCATCGACTACAAGCCCACGCATTTCAAGCGGTATATGCGATAGATTTGTAATTTGCTGCGAGAAAGAAGAAAAAAGATTAAGCATAGCCCGTTCCAGAGTGTAAAAGCATCCCAACACAGCCCAGCCCATGAAAAGCCCAGAGAGGAACCGACAGGCCCGCCGGCCTCACGACCCACCAAGCTGCCCTCCTCGTCCCTGTCTCCGTCGCTCCCTATCCAATCCACCCCTCCCTCACCTTCCCTCCCCGCGTCGCGGGCAAGACGACCTCGCCGCTGCCCGACCTCCCTCCCTCTCCCCCGCCACAGGCGCCGGAGATGCAGGCGACGGCCGCCGCCTTCCTCGCCCGCCCGCTTCCGCGGCTCCGCCGGTGCGCGCGCCTGCCTTAAACCCTCCCTCCCTCCTCTCGCCACCTCCCCTCCCCACCTCGTCGTGTTTATTATTCCCTGTTATTAGAAAGGTGATGTGGTTTTGTTCGATTCAGCAGCATTGGCGAATGGGGTGCGGATGCGGCGGCGGTGCGTGGGGGCGTCGTCGCGCTCCCGCCACGGCTACGGGGGTCGCGGTGCTCCATCAGCCTCTCCATCGGCGCCGGCGCTGGCGCAGGAGGTGACCGCGAGTTCAGCTACGGTAAGAGGGGGTTGAATTTCCGAGCCTTCGTTCCTTTGAAGCCTCGCTGGGTTGATTTTGGAGTGTAGAATTTTGGTAGGGTAGCCGTATGTGCATTTTGGGTTGCCCATGCATGAAGTAAGGAATAGTGTTTGTAGGTCGTGTACTGGCCTTTAGTAGCAAACTGATTGTGATTTTCTAGTTCTATTAGTAGTAGGTAGACAATCCTGCAATGCACACTGCTCAATGTGATTGTGAATTCGTGATGAGGAAATTGGGGGTGGGAGGGGGGCACACTGGATATACAGAATGTATTCAGGAGAACCCTGCATTTTGGCAGGTAATTAGATTGAAGGATGTCAGGTTATGCTTTTAGGAGTAATTAGCTAGATCATATCAGTAAGGAAATTGCCATTGTGTACCTTCAGATTAAAAATTATGTTCGATTGCATTTTCCTCCTCATGTGTTGCTCTGCACCTGTAATCTGTAAATTGTGGGGGATTTATGGACTAAATCATGCTTTGTACCAACACTAGACTGACTGGGGCTGCCACAACCCTGAAACTTAAAAAGGAAAATATATATAGAAATTAAAATTTTCATTCAATTAATTATGACAACATTATAGGTGTGAATTTAGTTGTGTGTGATGGCCTGTTTCCTGCAAGTCTCAAATTCTTTGTTGGTTTACAACGTTATTTCTGTACAAACAATTGGTTTATGTGATGTCATATCCACCCCTATATTCGTTATCAACAGAGCATGTTCCGGTGTTCCCTAGAGACCGAATCCGAGATCCCTACAAGCTTCTTGGTGTTGATCGTGACGCATCTGAAGAAGAGATCCGGAGTGCGAGGAATTTCCTTATTCAACAGTATGCTGGGCATGAACCCAGTGAAGAAGCTATTGAAGGTGCTTATGAGAAGATAATTATGAAGAGCTACCAGCAGCGGAAGAAGACAAAAATTAATCTGAAGACCAAGTTAAAGAAGAGAGTAGAGGAATCCCTACATGGGTCAAAGCACTTATTGGTTACTTTGAGGTGCCATCGATGGATATTATTTCCAGAAGATTGTTTTTCTTTGCTTTCATTGCTGGATGGAGCATAGCAACTTCTGCAGAGAATGGACCTGCGTTTCAGGTATGTGCTTTGATTTATCCTGAAATTCTAAGGTCTGTCTTTTCTTGTTTGAGACATGTTTTTATCTCCATGGCTTGTCAATCTAGGAAGCCTGCCTATGTACCTTGTAATTTTTACAGTATCTATTAGGTCCAACTAACTTGTCAGTAAGCACCTGAATGCTAAATAAAATTGCTCCCTGTGCATATGTTAGCATCTGCACAGCTGAGTGATCTGATGGTTTTTATCTCTTCCATTTGATGATTTCGACAATCAGTAATGTTTTTTCATCTAGTACTATCTAATATACTATGACAATACTGGACCTGATAAGTCTAAATCTGTTTTACTTTTTGATGTTGGGCATCAGTGAACTGAAATGGTTTGCATGTGCAGCTTGCAATATCGCTTTTCTCATGCATATATTTCCTCAACGAAAAGATGAAGAACCTCCTCAGGGCATCAAGCACTGGGTACTGAAACTTTCTTGCATCGAGGCCTTAATCTGTCATCAACAACATCATGTTTACTCATTGCCTTGTTCTTCTAGGTTTGGAGTACTTGTTGGCGGTTGGATTATTGGTTCTCTACTGGTTCCACTGGTCCCAACATTCATCATCCCACCTTCATGGTCCCTAGAGCTACTCACCTCGCTGATTGCTTACATTTTCTTGTTCCTGGGATCCACTTTCCTGAAATGAATCTGTTTCAATCTTGTAAGTGAACTGTAGGATTTTTTTAAAGGTGGGATTACGATGACTGACATCTGGATTTGAGTTTCAGAAAATTTTTGCTTTGACTGACCTCGTGAGATTGGAATGTTGGCGTTGTTGTGGCTTAGGCTTCCCTTTTGGGTCCTTTATCTCAGCTGTTGTAAACAGTTTTTTTGTCTATCTGGTGACGGTGCAGAGACAAATGTGGCATTAGTTACTACCTGGCAGTACATTTTGTGTTTTGTGAGTGAACTATTGGTGTGTTCGTGTGCAAACATTGAAGCGAGCCTGGATCATCACAAATCTAACGCATGGTTACGGCTATGGCTGGATCGCAAATCTTGTATTGCTTTCCCTACTTCGTTATAACTTCTTTGACTTTGAAAACATAGTTTATAGTAAAATGCATCAAACACCTATGACTGATGTCAAATAAGTTTCATTAAAGTATCCATGAAATATGTTGTATTTATTTGAACTTATAAATGTTAATGTTGGGTTTTAAAATATCTACCAAACTCTGAGAAATCGGATTTAAGACAGCACTAAACTGTGCTATAATTATACGAGTAATTTGGAAAGGTTAAGTTTCGTCCTCAAGCTCAACACGTGCCAACAGTCAACAGCTTAAGGCAGTGTGGAGTCCAACGGTTGCACTGAATGATTCTGAACTTGAAACTCACGTCGGGAAAGTTTGCGACGACTCGTCTCGTCGATCGGAGCAGTTGTTGCAGCTTTGGCAGCACGATGGACACTGGACAGGACTGCAAGTCAGCGACGGCGTGAGCAGCTGCCGGTAGCAGTTGCTGCAGCTTTCGCAGACTACTGCAAATGACGGCGTGAACGAACGGTCGAATCCTGTCGGCTCGGTGTCGGGGACGGCTCCACGAATTTGAAGCAGTTCTTAAAAAACTTAGAAATTTGTGGAGTCCTTAAGATCTTAAAACTTCATCTTTGTGTCTCCAATTGATTACGTGGAGCTAAAACTGTTTGTTTCAAAAAAAAAACGTTGACCGGAGCATTCTCCAACTATCCCTAAAACTCATTAAAATTTATAGTTTATTATTAATATCATTAGATAGATATTTGATGTCTAAATCTATTTTTTAACAAATTTTATTTAAAATATGTATTTTATACCAACCGAGTGAAACTTTGTACAAGGAAACCAACAATGGCTCTGTTTGGATGCCAGGGTTAGAGTTAGATTGGGTTATTTTTTGTCCAAATAATTCAAAAACATCCAAACACATGGGTTAGATTGGATTATTTTGGCTCTAACCCACCAAAAAAAAAAACCCCTCAAGAGGGTGATATTTGGGGTTCTTTTGGTGGAGCCCACCAACTCATGAGCCACATTGAGCCTACTAATGATTGGAAAAGTGTTTCTAACCCTATCATCTAAACTGCCCATGGGTTAGAGTTACTTGAGGGTTAGAGTTAGAGTTAACCAAGTTAGAGGATCCAAACACGTCCAATGACGGCCAATTAGGAACAGGGGGTGTGTGTAGGAGTACATTAGTTAGAGAAGAACATCTTGGTTAGAGTGAACACGATTTTGGCGCTGGGAGCAGGCAACTGTGGAGTGACGATGCACAGGGAGCAGTTGCGCCCGGCAAGCAGACGTGATGGCGCATGTGGAGAAACAGTTATCCCATTTGTACATTCTCGCTCGTTCTGCGGTCTGCTCCTGCGTGATCAGTACTGTATGATGCATCACATCACATCATCGGTGTTCAACTGTTGCCATGATTCGATTCGACTGCCTCGCGCAGGCGGGAGGACTGTGCTTCTGCAGGTTGATCTTTTTGTCTTTCTCTACACATGCTCCACATGGGAAGGAACGGAACATTGCATGCATTCTTGCAACCATGGTTGAGTAGTCGTAGCACAGTGGAGTGAGCATCAGCGACGACGATGAATGAAATGGAAACCGTCCATCACCGAAACCGAAAGGGAAAGGGCGGCCGCGCAGTTGTAGCTGTAGCTTTCGATGTGCAATGAGACCGTGATAATAAGGTAGTCAAACGCGCCTCTGCCCTGCTGACACCGAAGCACGGCGGGAAGCAAGGCGCTGCTGTGCTCTCTCGTAACCACCGAATTGGACGGTACTTCTAGCAACCAACCGTGCCGACGGCGAGACGCAAGTACGACCGCCGACCACGGTGTCGTCTGCTGCCGACTGTGTGCCGGGGACCTGAGCTGAGAGTGAAAACCATCCAATTCCAACGGGAACAACGAACATTTCGGCCGTGCTTGCGTTGTGTTGGGGCCGTGGACCGAGGGGCCCCGGGCGGCGGATCCGACCAAGGCATTCCCGCATTTTTCTCGGCGTCGCAGCAGAATTCCCGCCTCAAAAAGGGGAGTCATCAGTTGCTCTCTCTTGCGGCTCGTGCGCCGCGCCGCCGCTGCAACTGCTCCAGACGGCCGGCCGTGTACGCGGACCACCCACCGTTGCCACGACCAACGACTCCACTACGTCCTGTAGTACTACGTTCGTCGCAAGACAGCCAAGCCAAGCCAAGTGTTTTGTTTCTACGTGTCGGCGCATCACAAACGAAAATGTCTGCACTTTGCAACAATTCGGGTTTAGTCTAATTTTTTTTTTCGGGTTTAGCCTAAAAAAACAGTTCGGGTTTAGTTTAAGGCTCCAGACGGCCGGCTCATTTTGCAATCACAAATCATGCTCTATATCATGTATACCCTGCACATGTGTATGTGCGTCCATGTACCGATACCGACTGCGCAGACAACAAAATTGTGGGGACGAACCGATGCAAAAAGATTTTGCAACCAGCTAGGTTGCCCGACCGGCCACCGAGGACGTACACGTACGTACATACCCTAAACCCGACGAAGACTCGCCCGGACATGACCGGACGTACGTACGACGCCGAAAGCCGAGCGATCGATCGATCGGCGAAGCAAGATCGCCGACGTGTCCCGCAACAGACACTTAGGCCGGAGCCCAAGCAAGCGCTGGGACGACCGACCTGAAGACGAAGCCCGATCGAAGGCCATCGACATGGACGTGGACGCGGTGGTGGCCTAGCCTGTCTCACGCCACGCACGTCGAGACGACCGACGACGAGACCCAACAGCAACGTACTATGCAAGCTAGTGAGTGATGGACACGTCGCGTTGTGCCCCGCGGCGAGCGTCGGTTGGTACTGTACTTGGTAGTACGCACAGTAACATGGACGCATCGAGAAGGCGCTTCACGCATCAGGCCATGCCACGGGCCGGTGCAAGAGTGGTGGTTGGTTTCAAGATTTGGTGGTGATGATGCACAGCCTGCAGCGACAGCAGCGAGATTGGAACTTGTTTAGTTGATGAAATATATTGGGTTCGTCTCGTACTTTTCAGTCAAATTATACCATTAGTTTTATTATTTATCTACATTTAATGCACCATTTATACGTAAAAAAAAGATTTGATGTGACAAGCATCTTTGAAGCGCTTTTTGAGCTGCCTTTCCACCGACCGAACATGCTGATACTAGTACTGGTAGGAGTAGTACAAGATGACAGCGACGCCCTTGTTTTGGTCGGTTTAATCCATCCATTTTTCTAAATTCTGCTGGTAGTGTCGACTTACTGTCACCATCAACCATCGGTGGATCAATCTTGTGCGGGACACTTGGAATCAGTGCGGCCGGGCACGACATGCGTGTTGCCAGGGTTGGATAAGCAAGCATAGTCTCACAAAGTCTTTGCCTTTAATTACTCTTTTTCTCCTTTCAGATAAACACATACTATTATTAGGTCATGAACACACGCTGTCACTGGTATAGAGTAGTATTTCCCGCCGTCGATCGGTCGGCCTTTTTCATCAACAAACAAACCGGTGGATGGCCGCATAGAACCTCGGCGCACGTTCGATCGATTCTCCAACTTCTCTCCGAGTATTATCCATTCATAGCCCAGTCGTACGTACGTAGGTGATCATCGTTGCCATTTATTTGCCCGGTGAACCAGGAACGGGATTCATACGTACTCCGTACGTACAAGCATTGATGGCAGGAGATGATTGGAAACCTCCATGATTTTGCGCTTCTTATCCGGCGATGTCTCCGCCCATCACACGGGGTCGGTTGATAGGCATTGCGATTACCCGGCCGGTCCGGCGGTCCCTGATTGATGCTGATGCTAGCGTCGACGACCACCGCCATCATCAATCCAGAAAGGGATGGATGGATGGGGTTAAGCACTGGCACTGCTGCGCCATACCGATTTCTATCCTGGAATTTAATATGCTATAATCTTTTCGTTTTTATTTGCTCACTATTTTCTCATTATTGGAGGGAAAAGTCACTCTTGGAAATTGGATCGAATTGCTTGGTCGCAGGCTCAGGGCAAATGATGGCCTCCACTCCTACTAGCACTAGCAAGTACTCCCTCTGTATCACTATTAGAAAGTTCTCGTATCACTATTACAAGTGGTTTAGGGCAGCGATACAGATCTTCAAAGCATCACTTTAACCTATCTTTTCTATAAAATATATTTATTTAGAAGTTATATATTCCTTCCATATCATTATTACAAGTCATTTAGGATAGCGACACGGTCTCCAAAGCATAACTTTGACTTCTCTTTTCTATAAAAATATTTATTTAAAAGTTATATACTATGTGTATTTTTATGAAACTAAATTTCAGGACAAATTTATTGATATGATTTTCACATTTCCAAACACAACGACTTAAAAGTTATTCATGATTTATGTTCTCAATGTTTGACCCAAACATTTTCCCAAACACTAGTCCAATGATCAAAACAAACCTTACTCTATACCGACCTCTAAAATTATATTCCGGCTTCAGTCATCCGAGGATGCATCGGGCCAACAAAATTACAATCGGAAAACAAGTGTTACGGTGTAAGACGTAAGTCACCCGAAAACACTAGTGCACTTTTTAAAAAAAAAACAACTAAAACTCGTCCACCAATGGAGACTCGGATCTTGTAACCCGGCAACAAAGATAAGACCCCATAAGCGTGTGCGATGAGCCGCCACCTTGATGCCGGCGTCGGCACCGACATCTAAGGGATCTTTCACCAGCGACGTCTCCAACGAGAAAATGTCATCCAAAGACGCCATCGCCGCCCACCCATATGGTGTAGGTTTTCACCGTAGAGATCCGCTTGAAAAGACGGCGCCTCCAAATGCGAGGAAAGTGGCGCCCTCGGCGCCACCGCCGTCGTAGTAGTGAGCGGCCAATGCCATGTCTCCCGGGGCCACGCCGTTCGCCAACCGCCCGCGACGTGCACCATCGCCGAAATACAGATCCGAAAACAAAAGCCGACGTCCGCCGCCATCCTCGCCGTCCCTTTCCACGACTCCTCCACCTTGACGGCCGCTGAAGCCACCATGGCCGCCCACCGGGTTCTCCGTCGATACGGTCGAACCAAATGCTTCACCATCGCCGCCGCCCGAGAACCGCCTCCATGGTCGACGCATCGCGATGCCCATCGCCCCGGGTCGCCGGATCAGCCCGCATCGGGTTCTCCAAATACCGGATATGGGCGGTCGATCGCGCCACCATGGGTCGGACCTTCGCCGCTGCTCGCCCAAAGCCCTACGCTCCATCGCCACCGCCACGACGCCCGCGCGACGCTTCAAATCGCTCTCCGAACCCCCGCCGCCGACACCTCCACCACCGCGGCCGGTGGCCCGAGGCGAGGCCACCACTACCCATCGGGCCGCGCCGGTGCGCCGCGACGCGCCCGAGGCGCCGGATCCGGCACGAGCCGCCGCGGACGGCCGCCGCCGCCGCCGCCGGGCGAGCTACCGAATCCGGGCGCGGGGCCGGATCGTGAGGCGTCCGATCCCGTCGAACTGCCTCCGCCGCCGGCCGCCGAGCACCGAGGACGGCCTCAACCCGCTGGCGCCGCGCCGCGCTGAGCCGAGACGAGGCCGAGGTGCAGCCCCACCGCCACCATCCTTGAGAGCCGCCCGGGCTTCCCGGTGGCGCTCCGGCGGCGGCAAGGCAGAGAGGGAGGGAGGGGGAGCGGCGGCGGCGGCTAGGGTTCGCCCCGAGCCGCCCCGACGAATATTTGAGACAACATTTAACATAATAAGGAGTAATTAATTAGGGGCTATTTTTCATGTTCCTGTTAAATACAGTTGTAGTTGCATTACATGTGAGAAACAAACTAAACTCATGCGGTGAGGCTGGAGTCAAGTTGCGGGTTCGAATCGTTGTGGGGCATGTTTTAGAAACAATGCAAAAGAGTTTTATTTTGTGCTCTCGTGACTCTGGGTATCATTGCTTGTGCAGTTTTCATGCTAGCATATACTCCGTATTCCGTATGCTTGTTCTTCCACATGCTTATGGTCCAATAATCCAGCCTCGATGACAACAAACACACTGAAGACGGCTCTTGATGAACCCAACAACCAGCGACGAAAATAGTATACAGTACTCACTGTTAAAACCATAAACAAAATTGTACCTACCTTTGAACAGCAGGGGAGAATGTATGACCACCTGCTGTAATCGTACACTCTCTCTCAGCAGCACACTTGTCACTAGCAATTTATGTACTCCTCCGTTCCATAATATTTGCAATTCTTTTGACTTCATATAAAGTGTGTTTGGCCTCTCGTCTTATTCAACTTTTTTTAATAAATATTACCACTTTTGTTATGACTTATTACATCACTAAAGATATTGTAATGACGTTTTGTTTGTTTTATAATTTACATAAAAAATTTGAATAAGGCGAAGCAGTCCAACACAGTTTTATATGATCAAAAAAGAATTGCAAGTATTGTGGAGGAGTACATATATTCAATGGAAACACTAATTTGTGGTCAGCTGGAAGTCAGTGCTGCCGCTGGTTGCAGTTGCAGTGCACCCTACTGACCACAATTCATCGCGTGCAGCTTAGATTGAGGCAAGATTTCAGGCACGTTATAGACTATCATGAGTCCTTGTGTTTGGCATGATCCTAAGTGCAGCGAGAGATCAGAGAGAGGGTACAATATAATTTTGGGGCTGCTTTCAGTAGTTAGACTATCATGAGTCATGGCCTTTATCTAGATAGAGAATAAATTCCCTCAACCCCACCTATCTAAATCTGTTCTTTGCTTTGCATCAGACCCATATTCCCATGTCCAAAGGAAACAAAAAGGTCACCATATGCTTGCCTTTATTTTGCTCAAAGACACAAAAAAAGGCTAGCATTTGCTGCAGGAGCTGTACTCCTCCGGGATGATATTAGAAGTCGTTTAGGACAAATGACACGGTCTGCAAAACACAACTTTGACCTCTTCTTATTATAAAAATATTTATGGAGATGTGATATATATATACTTTTATCAAAGTATTTTTTAAGACAAATCTACTCATATAATTTTTATATTTACAAACTCAACAACTTAAAAAGTTATTGATGATTTATATTCCCGATATTTGACCCAAACTTTTTCCAAAAACGACTTCTAATACCATCCCGGAGGGAGTACATACTATTAGCCGTGTGTGTTTTTTTTCCTTTGGGATGCAGTGTTTTCTTTAGCTAGAAGCAATTTCCTTCAAAAGTGTGTGGCCTTTTACGGTGTTTGTAATTAAGGTACCACGAGGTACTTCTCCAAAGGCAATATGGAACATTGATCAATAAATTATCACTAGTAAACATGAATTATATTAATATTATCACATAATTTTTTAAGTATTAAGGTAATCAAAATTGATTGTCTTTATTCTCTCTCCATTTCGTAACACAATAGTAATACAATTCTCATTTGGGTAATCCATAATCTCTACGACCCTACTCCCTCTCGTATCACGATTCGAAGACGTTTAGGACAAATGACACGGTCTCCGAGCACAACTTTAACTTATCTTTTTTATAAAAATATCTATTGAAAAGTTATATATGTATATTTTTAAAAAAAATAGTTTTCAAGACAAATCTATTTATATAATTTTCACATTTCCAAACTTAATGACTTAAAAGTTATTCATGATTTACATTCTCAATGTAGGACCAAAACTTGTTCCAAAATGTCTTCTAATAGTGATACGGTGGAGTATATGTTCATGATGAATTTACTAGTTGTTTTATGCATTTTCATCCTTTTGCATTGCACCCATGTGCACTTTTAATACTTACTCCCTCTCGGGTGGGTATTAGAAGTCGTTTTGCACAAGGTTTGGGTCAAACATTAGGAATATAAATCATTAATAACTTTTAAGTTGTTGACTTTGTAAATGTGAAAATTATATGAATAGATTTGTGTTAAAAAATACTTTGATAAAAGTATACATATATCACATTTACATAAATATTTTTGTAATAACAAATTTGGTCAAAGTTGTGTTTTGGAGACCGTGTCATTTGTCCTAAACGAGTTCTAATACCAACCCTAGGGAGTATTTATTTTTTTAGCTTAAGATACTTCTCTTGTTGCATCTCGTTTTGTGATATCGTGAATCTATATATTCTTTTTTCACCTGTTAATATTATTAGTTATTATTATTTTGTTATGTAATCCTTTCATGTATATCTAGAAAAGCCAAAATGTTTTATAATTTGAAATGGTAAAGCACTTGATAAATCCAATGCAATCTCTCTAGTACTTAGAGATCAGTTTTTTTTTTTTCTAGCACCTGATAAATAATGTAATTGAATACTTAGAGATCAGTTTTTTTTTTTTTCAATGTGACCTGCCTATTAAAGTATGCAATTTTCATCATCTTTTAACAAGCCAAACAATTTGAAATTTATCAAAGTTACTGACTAATTTGAATAACGCATTTGGTTTTATTTCTGGTAAAAATGAGAAGAAAAAAAACTGCAGTAACGGCTGGTGCCGTTGCAGTGCAGGCGTGCAGGTGCAAGAGCAGTGTGCATTCATTTACGCCTGGCTACCCCCGGCTTCGGCTTGGTGTGCCGTTGCGGCGTGCTGCGTGCAGGTGCCCGGCAACGAACCAAACCCCCCCAACCGCTCGGGTAGGTAGCTGCACATTTCCTCCTCCTCGTCGCATCTGTCAGCGTGCGTGACAGACAGGCAGGCAGGCACAGCGTAGCGTCCGCTCGCCTAGGGAACCGAGCGCCCCTCGCCGCAGTCCACTGCAGACAGCCGGACTTGTTGAGTGCAAACAGCGGCGAGGTGAAAGTGTGAAACCGATGAAAACGGAACCAAAAGGCAGGCAGGTGGCACTCCCCGGCAATCGGCAGCGGCGTTGCTCTTGCTGCTGATAAAAGGCGCCGATTTATTAAAGGGAGAAAGTCAGGAGCAAAGAAAAAAAGAGAGAAGGAGAGGTGTCGTTTTCTCCTGCGCGCCTCGCCGCTGCCACCTCCTCTTCCTTTCTGCCCGGCTGATCGAAAACATACTCGCGGATCCTTCTTGACGCTCCGTCACCGTGGCAGGGTGTATTATTTGGGAAGCAAAACGCCCAAGCAGCCTCCGCGAAGCCATCTCTGCCTCCCTCACTCTTTCTTATTTCCCTCCCTCACTCTTTCTTATTTCCTGCCGCCGCCGAGGGTGATTGATTCTTCCAGCGGAGGCTAACTCAATCATAGATTCATAGAGAAGCGGAGAGTGTTGTTGTTATGTGTGCTGTGAGCCCGTGGGCGTGTGTGTGCGCGCCAAAAGGGGGGAAAAGATTGCTCTTTTTCTGCGGCACCCAGATTCCATTCCTTGCGCAGGGGTACTACGGCGGCGGCTACTCCTTCCTTTCCTAGTAGTAGGCTGCCGTGGAACCAGCTAGAGCAAAGGCAAAGAACTAGCAACACCAGCCAGCAGCCTCAGCCACCCTGCCTTTCTTGTTTCCACTCCCAGCGATCGAGATTCTTCCTTCCTTCCTCGTGAAGGCGTCGAGTCCTGTGTTCTCGCTTTCCTCTGCTAGACACGAAGAATCCCTCGGTTTCCATCGGCTTGCACATCATCATCCGGGAGTTGCTCGGAGCTACCTCTGCCTGTGTCCTCACTGACCGACGGTCCCAGTTCTCGGACTGAGGAGAGGTGTGAGGTGAAAACTTTGGAGCCGGAACCCAAACAGGATGGCCGCCGCGCCGCCGCCCAAGGCCGACGAGCTCCAGCCGTTCCCGCCCAAGGAGCAGCTGCCCGGCGTCGCCTTCTGCATCACCAGCCCGCCGCCATGGCGTACGTGCTTCTTCTCTTCTCTTCTCTTATCTTTCTGCGCACCTCCACCTCAGCTCTAGTCGGGGAGTGTGTTCGTTTTTTTTTGTCTGTC
Source organism: Hyparrhenia diplandra (assembly GCA_015847255.1). Classification (NCBI taxonomy): domain Eukaryota; kingdom Viridiplantae; phylum Streptophyta; class Magnoliopsida; order Poales; family Poaceae; genus Hyparrhenia; species Hyparrhenia diplandra. Next base: position 87,354 of record JADLZK010011337.1, on the reverse strand, counting down.
TTGCTTGTCTCACCGTTCAAATGTTCTCTTCTCTGTGCTTGTCCTCTTGCCTTCTTTTTGTGCCTGCACTGCACTGCTGCATGCTTCGGTCTTTTCTCTGATGTTGAGGTTGTTTTTTTTTTAACGGAACTGAGATGGTTTTCATTTTCACCTTTCGAGCTTGTCTGCTCATCCTTTCTTCATGTAAAGTAAAAGTACTCAGCTTACTAGCTAGGATTGTTGTTACTCCACTTCCTCTTTCACTGTCTTTGCCGGTTTTTGCTCCAAACTCATGTGTTGGTGTAGTTAAAAGTGCGCATGTGTTGGTGTAGTTAAAAGTGCGGAGTATCGCTTTCTTCATAGTGTTTTTTTTTTTTTCTCCTAGTATGATTTGGTTCTTGATTTCTGGAAGAAAAAAATAGCTTTCCTTGATCAAGTAGTCTTTTTAGTAGGATTTACCTTGAAAACTAAGGTGTGTGGTTGCACATCTTTTTCTGTAAATTAAATTTTGTGCAAGTCCCGAAGCATGGAAATGGCTTCTAGTGTGGTCAGGCATGATTAATGTTTTCTCTGACCCTTCCGTTGGGATCCTCTGTGCAGCGGAGGCCATTTTACTGGGATTCCAGCATTTCATCGTCATGCTAGGCACCACTGTCATCATACCCAGCGCGCTCGTTCCTCAGATGGGAGGTGGAAATGTGAGCCCTTGAGTTTTGTTATGAATCAATCAACTAGTGGTATTACTAAAGTCTGCACTGAATCATCATCCTATACGGAATATCTGAATGGTATTGTCAGGAAGAGAAAGCTCGGGTGGTTCAGACGATATTGTTCGTGGCTGGAATAAACACCCTGTTCCAAACATTCTTCGGGACACGTCTTCCGGTTGTCATGGGTGGCTCATACATCTTCGTCGGACCCACCATCTCGATCATCTTGGCTGGACGCTACAGCAATGAAACAGACCCTCGCGAGGTAAGTACCTTACACCAGCTTCAATTGTTCTGTTTCTTCAAGAATAGTAATACAGGAAAGAATAATTGACAAGCGTTTTATTGCTCACATGAAAGAAATTCTTGCGGACGATGAGGGGAACGCAAGGTGCTCTCCTCATCGCATCGACAATTCAGATCATACTTGGATTCAGTGGCCTCTGGCGAAATGTAGTCAAGTTAGTGTCAAAACTTGTTTCCCCATGCCTGTATTTTTGGGGGTACCATGTTGTAGTCTGTAAAGTTGACTTATCATCACTCTCATTCGCAGATTACTGAGTCCACTGGCAGCTGTTCCTCTGGTATCACTTGTCGGATTTGGGCTCTATGAGCTTGGCTTTCCAGGGGTTAGTTTCTCTGCTCCATCATTTTGTGTGCAGGTTTCTACCTTTACTGGGGAGTGGCCAAAACTGTGCATGTTTGTAGGTAGCGAAATGCGTCGAAATTGGCCTTCCAGAACTTCTCCTGTTGGTTGTATTTTCTCAGGTACTGATATATCTCGGTTCCTGAACGGCTATCTATTATGCAGTATGTCATGTACTGATACTGCTTGATGATCCTTTTCGCAGTATTTGTCCCAAGTTCTGGACTTCGGGAAGTCTGTCTTTAGCCGGTTTAGTGTTCTTTTCACTGTCGCTATCGTGTGGCTGTATGCTTACATTCTCACCATCGGTGGTGCTTACAAGAATTCTCCACCAAAGACACAGGTGCATTGCCGTGTTGATCGTTCAGGCCTTATTTCAGGAGCGCCTTGGTATGATCTCAGGACGAATATAATCTTAGTTTAGATTACGATATGTTGGCGACATTCCTCATGAAGGTTATGAACAACTGTTGTAGGATAAGTGTTCCCTATCCCTTTCAGTGGGGTGCTCCAACATTTGACGCTGGAGAAGCTTTCGCAATGATGATGACTTCATTCATTGCTCTTGTAGAGGTTTGTTTCCAATACTCTTGACTTGAAATGGAAGGGAAACTGCATTAGACTAATATATATGATACTCTCTCTATACCCAAATAAATCAACTTCTAGAGTTGACCTAAGTCAAAAAAAAAATTAAGTTTGACCAAATTTAGAAAAGAACTCCAAGTTTAAGGCACAAAATTAGTATAGTTCGACCAAATTCATAATATACATGTTTGATATCATATATGTTACTACTCTTTTTGTATAAAGCAGTTCAAATTTAAGTTGGAGTTAGGTCAACTCTAGATGGTTTTTGTTTTTCGACCATGGAAGTTGATTTATTTGGGTCAGATGTAATATCAATTTATGGGTAGTATACAAATTTGATATATTTTAATCCTGTAGGCAACTGGCGCCTTCATTGGTGCTTCAAGATACGCAAGTGCAACTATGATTCCTCCATCAATTATTAGCCGGGGCGTGGGATGGCAGGTAAGGATTCAAATATTGTGCTGTGGACTCAGGTGGTCTTAGTTTGTACCATGGTGTTGGTAACATTGTTAAATGTGAACATCCTTGTCAGGGCATTGGTCTCTTGCTTGATTCATTTTTTGGGACAGCCAACGGGACATCAGTTTCAGTGTAAGTGTGATTCCTGTGAAAAAAATTGAGTGACAAATATTGTTTGTTCAGAACAAAAATGGTTTGCTAATATGCATTATGTTTTTTTTTTTTTGTGCTTATAGAGAGAATATTGGATTGCTTGCGTTGACACGTATTGGCAGCCGGAGAGTAGTACAAATATCTGCAGGGTTCATGATCTTCTTCTCTGTCCTTGGTAACTTGCTTTACTGACTTTATTAGATATTGCAACACAGTTTTCTGTTATGTTCATGTACATTTTCCCGATGCTGTGATAGGTTGATGATATTTTGCTTTTCCAAACCAGGAAAATTTGGAGCTTTGTTTGCATCGATTCCGCTGCCCATATTTGCTGGCATGTACTGTCTCTTCTTCGCATATGTTGGTAAGTCCATTTCCCTGAAAAACATTCTTTCGCTGTCTGACAGTTTCCACTTGGTAATTTTCAGCTTCTTATTCCGTATCCCACTCAATGATGCTTCCATTTGCAGGTGGTGTTGGCCTGAGCCTCCTTCAGTTCTGCAACCTAAACAGCTTTAGGACCAAGTTCATCATGGGGTTTGCTTTCTTCATGGGCTTATCAGTTCCTCAGTACTTCAATGAGTATACAGCTGTTGCAAGCTATGGTCCAGTGCACACTGGCGCCAGATGGGTATGGTCAAGATAGCCTAGCTACACATGCCATTTACCTTGATAGCCTGCCAATGGTCTGTAAACAAATTAACCGATCTTTGTTTTTGCTCTTTGTCAGTTCAATGACATGATAAACGTGCCATTCTCGTCGAAGCCTTTCGTTGCTGGGTTGGTAGCCTACATCCTGGACAACACCCTCCAGATTAAGGAAAGCGCGGTGAGGAAAGACAGAGGCAACCACTGGTGGGAAAAGTTCAGGAGCTTCAAGAAAGATGCGAGGAGCCAAGAGTTCTACTCCCTGCCGTTCAATCTGAACAAATTCTTCCCTTCGGTCTGATCTCAATGGCGCCGCTAAATGAATTCTGGAACCAACCCTTGTTCATATGGGCTATGGGGAACATAATTCTGCTGGTCTGGCCAGTGGAAGCTTCTGTGTCGCCAATGCTGGTCAATTTTGTATATTTTCGGACGAGATGGAGTAATTGGACAGTAGAAATTATTAGGATTGAAGTATATCGCGTTCTTTTTCTGATCTACATGGATCAGCGTCTGATAATCTGATGGTAGTTTCTTTTGTCAAGCTGGCAATGTACATCAGTATTACAGTTTACAGTATTTATATGTAGCTTTCGTAGCCAAGGTAATTGATGTGTTAAACTTTGTTCATTTGTGCCTTAGAAGTAAACAGCGAAGTCTTCATTTACCAGCTGCTTCTACTTCTGTAACTCAAAACATCTGGAGGAGTATTCATGTACTTCCAGTGCTAGTTATTGGTGTAGAAACTTTGGTCAGTCAAAAACGTTCTTATTGTTGTCCAAAAAAAAAAACGTTCTTATTGTTGTCCAAAAAAAAAAAACGTTCTTATTGTTGTCCAAAAAAAAGTTCTTATTATTATGATCATATATATATGAGAAACCATGGGCCTTGGGTCATAGGAGCAAACAAGAAATTCGGCCTTGCAGTATTGTTGGAGTTGGAATTTCTATATCGACTGGATGCATAAAATAGCCTATTAGCTGAGCAATGTCAGAGAAAGAAAATAACTTTTTACTACCCACATCCAACTAACTTTCGCTAATGAAATTATTAGTTGGAATTCAAATTTTAGATAAAAATTGGTCATAGACCCATAGTGATCCGCTTGTTCCTTACTCCTCCGAAAACTGGGTGCTAATTTGTTTCATATGCAGTAAATAGTGAAGTGTTTATTTGTGCTATTACTTACGGTACATCTGTTTTCTTGCCAAAACTTTTTCTACCATTTCTTTTCTTATGGTACACTTGTTTTCATGTCCTAATTTCCAAAACTCCTATATGCTGGAAACAATGTAGACTACTTTCATCCCCATAAAATTTCTTAATTGGTAACTTATTTAATGCCATGAGCCACTCATGAAATTTGAAATTCCCGCTGGGACTAGTCGTATTATGATTAACACGGTGTACAAAAAAAAGGTTTATGTTGTTAAATTTGATCCTTTTTTTTTGTTAGAAGAATTTGATCGCTGTTTTGAATGGACAAGTCAGTAGTTCACTCTTGTTTTCCCCTCTTAGAATTTTTCTTTTAAAAATGGTTTCATTTTACCAAACGGCCATTGACACGTCACCGAGGGCCTCTAATAAAATTTGATCGATCGAACAAACTCAAAAAGTACAACAAACAATAAAAAGAAGTAAGAAAAATGAACACGCAAATGAGTCCAAAAGCATGTACGGAGTCTCGCAGCTAGACTACTCGGCGAGTCAACTGTGTGCATATTGGCACTTGACAAAGTCAAATCTTTGAAGATGAGCCTGTGCCGAGTGCCATCTGCCGGCGTTTGCCGAGTGCAAACACTTTACCGAGTGTGTTGCTGCCGAGTGTGTTTTGGTTAACATTCGGCAAAGAGTTGGCTTTGCTAAGAGGTGAGTCTTTGTCGAGTGTTTTTTTTCTTTACCGAGTGTATTTAGGCGGTCGGCAAAAGGTCTAGCACTCAACGAAGTGTTTCTGCTATTTTGATAAGCAAATTATTCTTTCCATGCTCTCATCCTCACTCTCGTGCCTGCAGGGCTCCGCACAGCGGCATGACATGCGCTGTCAGTTGCACTGCAAGTGCAATGACCAAGCAGGGACGGAGTCGAAAATAATCAAAGGGAGGACTAAAAGATTATCTTCTACCTCTAGCAACCCCACTTATAGCTTAATCCATGCCTAAACATCGCGTGGGGGGGGGCTGATCGCGCTACCAAGGATTCACGCGTGCAAAATTTAATTCCATATACAAAGTAATAAGAATCAAATCCAAGCAACAACACAAGCTTTACGTGCTCACCGTCGCGTCGTGGATGTCGCGAATGGGCGTGGCGAGCCGCCAGGTCCGCCGGCCTCGCCCGGTGTCGCCATGGAAGCGCCAACCAGGCCTCCGGTGGAAGTGCCTTCAACGGGAGAGGGCTGATGGGAGGAGCGCCGCGTTTGAGAAAAGCGAATCCGAGCAGCTTTTTCGATAAGCAGTGTTGGGCCTTTTTTTATCGCAACGGGCGGTGCGATTAAGCGGATTGAGAAGCGCAACGTTTGGCGGGCTTATTTGGCTTATTTTATTTAGGAAAAAAGTCCACATTTCCTCCCCCAACTATCACATAAGTTCACTTTTCCTCCCTCAACTCCAAAACCGGACAAATCACCTCCCTCAACTTTTCAAACCATGCATTTTACCTCCCTCGGGCGGTTTTGAAGTTGGGTTGCTACAGTAACCGCGGTTTTGCTACAGCGTCTGTGGTTTTGCTACAGTATAGGTGCCTTTGTCTTTTCTTTTCTTTTTAAATTCCGGTTGAATCTTTGAAAAATCATAGAAAAATCATAAAATGAAAAATCCAGTTTTGTTGGACTCCACATGAGTAGATCTACATAGTAAATATATAATATAATATACTTTAGTATAAAGTTTTTGTTACGAAGGTTTTGTCTTTTTTTTTTTATTTATTTGTTGAATATTTGAAAAATCATAGTAAATCACGAAAAAATCATAAAATAGAAAATCTAATTTTGTTAGACTCCACATGAGTAGATCTACATCGTGAATATATAATATGATATGCTTTAGTACAAAGTTCTACACAGTGAATATATAATTAATTAAAAATAATTCGTAGTTGCAACTTCTATAATTATTTTGTTGAACTAAAGTATACTATATTATATATTCACTGTGTAGATCTACTCATGTGGAGTCTAACAAAATTGGATTTTTATTTTATAATTTTTCTATGATTTACTATGATTTTTCAAAGATTCAACCTAATTTTTTTAAAAAAAGAAAAGACAAAGGCACTGGACTCAGAAGAAAAACCACGTATGCCGTAGCAAAACCCGCTGTTATCAGAGCAAAACCGCCTTCAAAACCGCCCGAGGGAGGTAAAATGCATGGTTTGAAAAGTTGAGGGAGGTGATTTATCCGGTTTTTGGAGTTGAGGGAGGAAAAGTGAACTTCGCGATACGTTGGGAACGCGACTTTTTCCTTTTATTTAAAATCTAAGTTAACCGGTCCAAACATGACCTTAGAATACGGCCCAGGTGTACATAGACCCGTTAAATTCTGGGTCAAATACGGGTGGGTGAGTCTGCCAGCCCACCAAGTTTCTGGCCCAGAGTAGGAACCTCCTCCTACCCGGGCTGCCCCAAATCGCTCTGGTTCATCGCCCCGTCGCCCTCCTCTCGCGCACGGCTGCTCCGGCTCCGCGCCGCAGCACGGGTGCACAACCGCGCCACGCCGCCACCTCCCCTGACCAGCCGAGCCCGACTCCGGCCACCGGCGCCGGAGGGCAGCCGCCACCTCCCCCAATCGGCCACTCCGGCTGACTCGCCCCTTTTCGTTTCCTTCCCTTGCCAGACTGCCAGCGCGAAGCAGCCGGCGACCGATGGCGGCCTGGCTGTGGCGGCGGCGCGCCCCTTCTGCAGCAAAATGAACAGCAGCATCACGCTCCAGTTCTCCCCCCTCGGACCCTCGGCTCAGCATATTCAACAAGCAAGGTGAGCATAGCTGCCATAGTAGATGCAGAAAACTAGCACCCTAGATTCACTCATCACTTATGTTGTTTACAAGCAGGCGCTGATTGTTTCCGTAGCCACAGAAAGTTGGCGTGCCCCAAAACCAAGCTACCTTTCTCTTTGAAATTGACTAGCCTTTAGTCCAATATTGCAATTTGAGGGCAAAAGTAATCCTGCATCGCAGCACAAGGACCTGCAAACTAACCCACATGACTGATAACTGAGCAGAAAATAAATGTAGTCCGTGGTTCCAGTCCTTCCATGCACACAATTCCTGGTCCCTTTCTTTCAAAGAATCATTTTCTTCGTTAGATGGTGTCATTATACACATGCCAGGAAAAAAAAAAAAAAAACTTCATGTTATGGGGAACTTTGATCTGCAAGATTTGTTGGATGTGGTTTGATTCTCGTAAGTAAATTGTTCAGACTAGTTTGTAAAGACCTGTGTTGTAGTATTTCGATATGGTATTAAATATGCAAGCATATGTATCAATTGTGCTAGCCCTGATTAAGACTACACGTTCAGATATTGGAGTATTTTGTGCAAAGTGTTTATTAATGAACTTGATGTGTTCTGATTCCTGAATATCAAGTTGTTTCACTTCAGTTTTACTTTTCTATTGGCATTCAAATAAATAAAGGTATATTTTAGAGAAAACATTCATACATTGCAGTTTCCCTCTATTGATTTACAGCACCATTTCGAATACAGTTTTATCAGCTACTTTTTGTTCCCCTTTTAGTGTGTGTTTGTTTAGTTTCTTATTATGCTAACTTGCTAAGCCTTTTCTTTTTACTATGAAGCAGGTTCTGGAATCACATTTCTTGAGAACTGTCTATTGCATAGCTAAACTAGGATCTTGTTCATATTATGGATCAGCAACCTAAGATTGAGGCTGATTTTCTGGACCCAACAGTACTCTTAGATGAGACACATTACCAGGAGGGGTATAAAAATGGCTATAATGATGGTTTGGCATCTGGGAAGGAAGAGGGAAGGCAGGTTGGTTTAAAGATGGGTTTCCAAGTCGGTGAAGAACTGGGTTTCTTTCAGGGCTGTCTGGATGTGTGGACGTCCGCAACTCTCATTGATCAAAACGCCTTCTCAGCTCGTATCAGGAAGAATATTGAGCAACTAGCTGCACTAGTGGGCAGCTATCCGCTGTCTGACCCAGAGAATGAACAGATTCAGGATGTGATGGAAAAGATAAGGCTGAAATTCAGGGTCATCACTGCAAGCTTAGGGGTGAAATTAGAGTATGAAGGCCACCCCACATCATCAAAGCAGGATGTTGAGGATATGTGGGAGTGATTGAAATTATATCTTAGTGTCCCTGTCTTTGGTTTCTTAATTAAGCTCTCCGATCCGAATCTTGTCTTCAACTCATTGGGGCCATAAGGAGCTGCCCCGAACAACGGCGATCAGATTCAGATCATAATCACTTGTATAGTTTCAACACTTTCAACAATGTCTCAAGTTTTGTCTTATTACCTGCTGTCTGACGTATATACCTGTGTAATAATTCCCTTTTAGAACGCAAAAGCATTATTATGAATGGTCTTCCATATCATTTTCTTTGGAGCACTCGTTGACTTGTTGTATCCTACAATGTTGGGAGTATATTATCTCCTTGTAAAGACACACATCCCATATATTGCAAATCTGCAAGATCTACTTCTCTTAAGTATGTACATCCCATTCTGTATAGAAATCGGCGATAGTCCCCCGGGAGGACATAATCTCAAAGCTTGGACAGTGTGTTCGTCTTTGCTTCCTCAGTGCACCCATCTTAATTGTGCTTGTGCAATGACCAACCAGGGCATGGCATGCCCTGTCAGTTGTGCACTGCAAGTGCAATGACCAACCAGGGCACCAGGCTAATATGCGTGCACGATTGCAGCATGACCGCGCTACCAAGGATTCATTCACGTGCGTAAAATTAAATTCCATATAAAAAGTAATAAGGATCAAATCCAAGCAACAACACAAGCTTTACGTGCATGAAAAATAGAAAATAATAGATGATCCGAGCCGTAATTTGTCAGCAGCCCCCACATGGGTGACTCTCCACCACAAGGCCGGCCCACCAGGAAGCGTACCCGGAGCGTAAAGATCAATGGGCCAGAGTGGGCCGGAAACCAAGCCTCGACGTCGTCCACCGCCGAGTGAGAATATATGCAAGACAAGGCGTACCCGGGAGGGCATCTATCATTACAATCACCTTTATTGTATCGTAGCCTAGTTCTAGTTTACTTCCCGTAATAGAACTCTCTCTCTTGAACTCGCCGCCGGCCGAACGATCCATCCCGCTAGTCGCCGGACCTGTCGGATCCTAACACCGGTATCGCTCTACCGATCCCCGGCCTTGGGTCCGGATTCCCACCCTCCCTCCCCACTTCCACTTCACTCGCTGCGCACGCCGCGCGCGAGCCATGGATCCGGTCGTGAGCGCCTGTGTTCGACGACCTGTTCACCACCCTCTCCGATCTGCGGCTGGGAGTTCGAGAGTCTTCTTCGAGCCGCCGAAAAACTCGCCCGACGGAGGCGGAGCAAGACCGCCAGCGTCTCGATTCCGCCGAGGGCAGCGCCGCCGTGCTCGAGAACTATGCCGCCGCGGGGTACACCGCCGCCATCGTCGCGGACAACCGGGCGGCCACTTCGACAATCGCGTCACCGACCTCGGCGTAGCGCCCTCGACCTCGAGCAAGTCCGCTACACCGAGATCCAGGGCGCCGCGATTTAGCGCTCGCCGACTTGGAGGCCACGGCCGCGATGTCGCGTCCCCGAGGACCCGCCGAGAGTACCATGTTCAACCTCCGTGCTTGACTGACGCGGTTGTTCGTGGAGATCGACGGCCGCTATCCCCGCGCGCGGTCGATTCGACCGAAGTTGGATGCCGAGCGCCCACCGCCGGGCGAGAACACCAATCGGCCCGCGGGCACCGCGATGCGAGACTACACGGGTGGCGGGCGTGGTGCGCGCCGCGCCCATGGCTCCGCGCCCGCCAATGGTATGCTCATCGCTCCCAACCCTATCCACTCTTCCTCGCTCAGTGGCATCGATCCCACATATGCTGCCGTTGGTACCCACCACCGCTCAATTCCCATCCCAATTTCCCTCCCTGTTCATACCAATTTCCCCCAAATCATCACCAACCCCCACCATACCCACCTCCCCCGCCTCCGGATCCAAATTTCCACACCATGCCTTCCCAATTTCATCACCACAAAGACCAATTCCGATTACCAATACCATCCATTCCCTCCTTACCCACCGATTACAGCCAACATCCCCATCCTCACCCACCCGACTACCATCACCCAAATGCCAACCTAGGCCATCCGCCCAAGCTACAATTCCCTCCTTCGATGGTGATAATCCTAAGTCGTGGCTCACTCGCGCCTCAAACTACTTCAACATGTATCATGTACACCAATCCATGTGGATCACAGTATCTACGCACCACTTCATCCATGCTGCTGCTCGCTGGTTGCAATCTGTCGAGCACAAACTATCCCACCGCACCGGCCCGAATTTGCCGCCATGATCCATGAACGCTTTAGCCGCGACGAGCATGAACTCTTGCTTCGCCGATGTTCCACATCAATATGACCTCCACGGTCATCGACTATGTCGAGCGTTTTACGGCCGATTGAACAACTCTCCCCTATCGGCCCTTTCCGATGCCCCGCTCATGTTCAACGGTTTATCGATGGCTTACGCCCGATATCCGTGCCATCCTTATGGTATCTCGCCCCCAAACTTTGATGCCGCGACTTCTCCGCATTGTTGCGGGGAAGAGGCATTGGACCAGGGTACACGGAGGAACTTCAAGGCTCCCGAAGGCAATCGGTTCGCCAGAATGCCACCATCAAGGGCGCCTTCCGTTACCACCGGCTCCACCTCGACGCCCGTGGCTGATCCCCGCAGCCGCGGGTCGCCCAAATTAAGATCGCCATGCCGCTCCTCCACGCTCGATCGATGATCGCTTGGCCACATTGAGAAATTACCGCAAGGCCGAGGATTGTGCGTACGCCGTGGGGACAAGTGGGTACTGACATCGCCGCGCACCCATGCCACAAGTGCACGCGCTGCAGGAGGTATGGGCTCTTTGTTCTGATGCGTTTGAGGAAGCCTTGCCATCTCCACAGCCTGAGCCTGAACCTGAACCGACAGAGGCAGATCCTGGTCAGGCATTCTCTCTGACTTCTTGTGCAGCGCATGGGCAAGACTTGGGTACCTTGCAGTTCCATGGCCACTTCATGGGCACGGCGTGTTGATTCTTGTTGATTCCGTAGTAGCCATTCCTTCCCGAAAGCACCTCGGTGGCCGACTTGTTGGGTAATCACCAGCCTCTACAGGAGCCAATGTCAGTCAAGCTCGCAGATGGCACTATTGTTTCATGCTCTTCTGAAATTCCAAATGCAGAGTGGACAGTTCAGGGTTACAGGTTCCATTCTACTCTTCGGGTTATCCCTCTGGGTTCTTTCGATATCATCCTGGGCATTGATTGGCTGCGGACATTTTCTCCAATGAAGGCAGATTGGGTCGCTAAGTGGCTATATATTCCTTATGGTACTGGACATATCAGGCTTCAGGGCATTCAGCACCAGTCTGTTCCTATACCATCAGTCCTACAGCTTTTTCATATTGCCTCTGATCTTGGTGCGGCCTCTGATCAGCAGCCTATGTTGCCCGAGATTCAGCTCCTAGTCGATGAGTTCTCCGAGTTATTTCAAGAGCCCTCCGGGTTGCCTCCTCGCCGCAGTTGTGACCACACCATTCCGTTGGTGTCTGGCGCTTCACCTGTCGCTGTCCGCCAGTATCGATACAAGCCTGCCCTCAAGGACGAAATCGAGAAACAAGTTTCTGATATGTTGCAGTCCGGTTTGATTCAGCCCAGTTCCAGTGCATTCTCATCTCCGGTGCTGCTCGTTCGCAAGAAAGATAACTCCTGGCGCTTTTGCGTCGATTACCGACAGCTCAACGCCCTTACGGTGAAATCCAAGTTTCCAATCCCAGTCGTTGATGAATTGTTGGACGAACTGGCTCACGCTAAGTGGTTCACTTGTTTGGATCTTCGCTCTGGCTTCAACCAAATTCGTCTAGCACCAGGCGAGGAGCATAAGACAGCCTTCCAAACCCACTGGGGGCAATTCGAATATACTGTCATGTCCTTTGGTCTCACTGGGGCACCAAACACATTTCAGGGCGCAATGAACTCGACCCTGAAGCCAGTACTCCGCAAGTTTGCAGTTGTCTTCTTCGACGACATACTCATATACAGCTCCACCTTTGAGGATCACCTCGATCATCTCAAACAGGTGTTCCAGTTGCTGGCTGCAGATCAGTGGAAGATCAAGTTCTCTAAGTGTCGGGCCTCGGGCCGCCGCCTATCTCATACCTCGGGCATATTGTCGGTGAGCGTGGTGTCTCAACCGATCCTGGCAAGATAACTTCCATTCGATCCATGGCCCCGCCCAAAGATGCGAAGGAATTGAGAAGCTTCTTGGGTCTTGCGGTGCTACTACCGCAAGTTCATCGGGAACTTTGCGCTCATTGCTCGGCCTCTCGAACGATTTCATCAAGAAAGGTACTGTTCTCTTTGACATCATCTCATGACGCCGCTTTCACACGCTCTCAAGGATGCCCTTGTGTCGGCCCCGTCCTTTCCTTGCCGGATTTCACAAAGACATTCTACATCCAAACCGATGCCGTTGACTCGTATTGGGGCGGTGCGCTCCAAGATGGCCACCCTTTGGCCTTTGTCGATGAAGTCTTTGGGTCCTCGTACCGGTTGCTCTCCACTTACGAAAAGAATCTCGGCTATCATTGTTGCCGTTGGAGCGCTGGCGTTCATATTTACAAAAGACGCCGAGTTCGTGATATATTCCGATCGAGAAGCCTCATGCATATTAGCGACCAGCGTGATACCGACCGGCCGCAAGATGTTACATAAGTCGGGCAGGGATTCCAGTTTCGTGTGGTTTACAAACCAGGGGACTTCAAACTCTGCCTGATGCCCCTGTCGCGCCACCCTTCTCCGCTGCCCGCTTGCAAGCAATTTCAGCCGCTACACCTATGTGGATGACCGAGCTTCTGTCTGTTATTATGAGAATGATTACGAGGCACGATCCCTTCTTGCCGAGCCGGCACTCAATCCGCAAGGACATCCTCCATTTACTCTCCAAATCGGGGTCATTAGCCATTCAGGGCCGCATCCGGTTGGGTTCTAATCTCCCGTTGCAAAGACCGCATTATTTCTCGCTTTTGCACGATAGCCCAATTGGTGGCCACTCGGGCTTCCGGTCACTTACAGCCGCATCAAACGCCTATTCTATTGGCATGGCATGAAGAAAGCAAAGTGAAAGAATATGTGGCCGTGTGCTCGTGGTGCTTGCAAGCCAAGCCCGACAGTGCTCCATACCCGGGTCTTCTTTCCCCTTACCCGTGCCAACCGGCATGGCAAAGTTATCACGATGGATTTCATTTCTAGGTCAGCCGACTTCTCGGCAATGCGAATTGCATTATGGTGATTGTCGACAAGTTCAAGCAGTTTGCAATCTTCATACCACTCCATCATCCCTTCTCTCGCCGCAACCGTGGCACGCCAGCTTCTTGGACCGTGCATTTCGTCACCATGGCTTGCCTCTGCGGATTGTTTCGCATCGTGATCCATTGTTTGCTAGCCACTTCGGCGTGATTTGTTCAGGCTCCTTCAAATTGATTTACACATGAGCTCGGCGCACCACCACCCGCAAATGACGGCCAAACCGAACGGGTCAATCGCCCTCGAGACTTATCTCCGATGCTTTGTGCATTCTAATCCCCGCAGATGGCTCAAGTTCCTCTCTCCGGCGCAGTATTGGTACAATACAAGTGCTCATTCTGCTCTCGGCCGCCGCCCCTTCGAGGTTCCGTATGGTCGCTTCCCCTCGCAGTATTGGCCTCTCCTCAAGAATTGGTTTTACGTGGTGCCTCGGCCGTGGATTCTCTTCTCGCAGAACGCCGGACTATGCTTGACTCTCGTCCGTCAACACTTGCTCGCGCACAACAGCGCATGAAGTCACAAAGGACAAGAACAGTCCGAGCGTCGGCCGCTTACGTGGGAGATTCAAGTGTTTCTCGTCTGCGCGCCCTATGTTCAGAGCTCCCCGCACCACGATCTCACCATAAACTCGCTTCAAATATTTCGGGCCGTACAAGATTGTTGAGAAGATTGGTGACGTGGCGTACAAGCTCGAGCTGCCGCCTTCATCTACTATACACCCAGTCTTTCATGTATCTCTGCTCAAGTCGGCACCTCCTGCTACCACGGTGATATCTTCTACTCTTCCAAATGTTGATGATGAGCTGCAGGTACCTGAGCGTGTTCTCCAGTCTCGCCTCCACCGCCGTGGCGACTCTACGGTGCCACAGGTGTTGATTCAGTGGAGTGGCCTCTCGGAAGACTTGGCTACCTGGGAAGACCTTCATGCCGTCAAGCAGCGCTTTCCGGCGGCACCGGCCTGGGGACATGCCGGAACTCGTGGAGGGGGCACTGTCAGCAGCCCCCACATGGGTGACTCTCCACCACAAGGCCGGCCCACCAGGAAGCGTACCCGGAGCGTAAAGATCAATGGGCCAGAGTGGGCCGGAAACCAAGCCTCGACGTCGTCCACCGCCGAGTGAGAATATATGCAAGACAAGGCGTACCCAGGAGGGCATCTATCATTACAATCACCTTTATTGTATCAGTAGCCTAGTTCTAGTTTACTTCCTGTAATAGAACTCTCTCTGTTGAACTCGCCGCCGGCGAACGATCCATCCTGCTAGTCGCCGGACCTGTCGGATCCTAACATAATTCCACATGAACACCATGGACAACGGGAGCAGAGCTTGCTCTACTTGGCGTCGCTTCTTCTAGAGAGGCACAGATAGATAAGCAATCAGGCAGCAGAAGCGCGCAGCAGGCTGCCTTGGTCCGGCATGGCTACTGCTGTCTCGTCGCCGTCCGCGACGACGGCCGTGACCGGGACGACGACGGCGCGCGACAGGTGGGGCAGGACGCGCGCGTGGCGAGCCACGCCTCCACGCAGGCGGCGTGGAACCCATGGCCGCACGCCGGGAGCACGCGCACGCGGACGCGCTCCTCGAGGCCGTGGACGTCGTCGATGAGCTCGGCCAGGCAGATGGCGCACTCGGCCTCCGCCCACACTCCGGCGAGCACGGGGCTGGCGCCGTCGGAGTCGTCGTCGTCGTCGGAGGGGGGCTTAGGCTCCCGCGCGGGGCGGCCACGGTGGAGGTCGAGGCAGTGGAGGAGGAAGCGCGCGGCGTAGAGGAGGCAGGTGGCGACGCAGGTAAAGCAGACGACGACGATCAGGACGGCCTCCAAGTAGCAGCTGGTGGAGTTGGTGGTGTCCCACGTGCCGAAGGGGTCGGGATCCGGAGGAGCCGCTGGTGACGGCGGTGAGGTGGTGGTCATGGTCGCCGCCGTTGCCGTCGAGGTGGAGGCGCCACTGGTCCGGTGCGTTGGCGCCATGGCTTTGCTTCCGTTTGGGCGGTTTGGACTTTTGGAGGCAAGCGTGCGTGGATAAGGCCCGCTGCGGCGTGAAATTTGCTGGTTGGGCTAAAATGGGATGGGTTACGTCCTGTAGCCGTGGGTTTGTTACTTTGTTGGGCCTTTTGTAGGAATTGCATTTCCTCTCTCTCAATGTTGATGTTGCACTGTCCAAGAATTCAAGACGCGTCCGGCCGCGGCCATTGCCAGCAACGAGCATGGTGCCTTCGTGGGAGCTTCGGCACTAGTGGTAAAGGGGATATCGGATCCTGAGGTGATGGAGCCCTTGACATCCAAGCTACTAGGGTTAAGATTGCTTGTGATGACCTGTCTGTCGTCAATAACATCACAAGGGGAGTAGAGGAGCCTACGGGCAGGTGATCATCGAGATTCAAGCCAGGAGTTAGGATTTCGAACACGCTGAATTCGTCCATGAGCGAAGAGTTTCAAATAGAGATACACATACAATATCTAGAAGTTCTTTGTATCTAGACGAAGATCGGCTTGTATGATTTATGTTTCCACCTTTTGGCGTATGTAATTCCTATACGCTTGATGATCAATAAAGTGATATAGGTTCTGCTAAAAAAATGAGGCGACGAGAATTTATCTCAGGCAAGAATTGGCACAAGACTATAACAAGTGTACGAAAGTGTTTTTTGGAAGAGAAATAATTGAATCTTGCGCATGAAAGCGAAGCAAACTTGGCGAATCATGCAATAACCACGAAGAGTACTAATTATTGTTCACAAAGATGTTGCGGTCACTTTGAAGTTTCAGTTTCTTGTGGTCTCGATCGCACAAGAGTACAAAAACGCTTTCGCGCTCGTCTGGATCTTGGAAAGATGGCAACGCCACCGCCATGGCCGTTTCATCAGCGAAGAAGAAGAAATGCCTGGCCTGCCCCCCGGATCTGGAGAGAGAGGATAGGAGCCGTTGCTATCCATCTGGACATCTGAGCGAGTGCCACCACGCACCGTCCTTCCAGATGGCCGTGTGAACCGGGCGCCCGAAACCTGCATGGATTTCTCTCGACGACAATGCTGATGCCAACTTGGTTTATCCCTATGCGGAAACCCGCAACAAACCGTGATGCTGCCAGATACGCATGCATACGCAGCACACGGCAGCAGGGGGTGCTTGCCTGCTTGGCCGTGCTTTCATCCAGAACAAAGCCAGAAATGAAAGGTCCACGGTACAAAAGTCTCACGGTGCCTATAAACCACGCACTTGTCTCTTCATCTTGAATTGGGTTTGGCCGTTTGGCTTAGAGCAAGTTTTATTGTTACAGCCGGCTCCTGGAGTGTCCGCAATGGTAATAGCTAGTGCTAGCTATATAGTCGGGCGATGTGGAGGTGAGAGACAAGAACAAAGACTATTTTATATTGTTGGACCCACATGCTCTTCTCATATATTCTTGGGCTACGTGAAATAGTCTAGCTATTTGCATGTAGCCAATGACTACTCTCTCTCCTACTTTTTTCATGACGTCACATCTAGATAGTCAAATAACTAACCATTGGAGACGGCCTAAGATTCTTTGTAGTCTCTTCCAGTCCACTCGTATAGTAGTCAGTTCTTAACTATTAATACATAGATCACTTGTCTTCTCTCATAAAGTTTCTAGGTTCTTGTGTCTGAGCCGTTGTAAGCTTACAGGCCGCTTCTCTTCTCTCTCGTCTCCTCTTTTCTCCACATCAGCATTGAGCTTACAGCCTGTTTTTATATTTGCTCTTACACACAAAGCCTCGTGGACTTTGTATAAGCAGGGATACAGAGAGTTTTTTCAGCACCGACCGATATTACTTTTCCAAGATGGAGGTCAATATACACAAAGCCGTACATGATGAAATTGACTGTTACTACAGACTACAACGTAGTAGTTGTTCATCACCTTTGTTTGTGATCAGCAATGGAAACTGGTAATATAACTTTCTAGATGTTGAGGTACGAGCAAAAATGCCACACTTTAGCCTAGCAGTTTGATCATGTCCTTTAAAAAGTCTCTTTTCAACAGGGAGATCTCGGGGTACGTATTGACTTGTATGTTACAAAAGTTGTCGGAAAGTGACTCCCCAGTCAAACACTCTGATGGCCTCTTCTCTCCTCCATCTAAAAGGCGCTTGCAGGCCGGCAGCAGCGCGAGACGAGAGACAGGAAAACAAGAACTAGTGTCCCATGACAGCAACCTCCTTTTCTCAATGCTTCCTGAAACGATTCCCCTCATCCCATCATTCCAATCCTACACTACACTACACACGGCCGGATAGGAATATATAGGATCCATGGAGACAGATTGCATTATTGCAAAAGCCATCTTCCTTGCAACTGCATGCTGCAGTGGTTGCTAGAATAGAAAGTGCCCCGTAGGCTCTGCTGCCTCATTGTCCATCTATCCAGGAGACACACACACACATAGATAAAATTTAACACGACACACATCGATTGAGAGGCAACTTTTGTGTCTCATAGGCTGATTGTTGCTTGTCACGCATGTGAGATGTGAGCTAGTAGAGGAGAGTTGGAGCAAGCAACACAGCTACTCATGTCATGGCTTTTTTTTTTCAAGCCGGCCGGCGGCCTTTCTTTGCTGGTCTTCTCAATGATGCATTTCGTGCTTGCTGGTGGCACACCTCTCGCATGCTTTCCAACCTTTGTGTGTCCCCCATGATTGCCCACATGAGAGGGCAATCCGTGGGACAAGTGCACTTGGCCAGGATCTATGTCGGCTAATGAGACAAAGGCCCAACCACAAACCACACAAGATTGATGTGGCAATCCACTATACCTAGCTGTGCTTCCTTGCAGTATGCTTGTTTCTTCTCGTCACAAGACAAGCATGCAAGTACACGGAAACAGATGAGAAACTTTAGTGGCTAAATAAATTTGATGTAGTGTATATCATCTAGGTATGGCATATACACAAAAGTAGGCCAAGTGTAACAACTTCTGGTTAACAATCTGAATATTAAATGCTTAACACTACTGGTCCTAGCTAGTAGGAAGGTGAGATGAAGATCTCCCTTGCTTGGTGGCCTGCATTGCGTGTTGATGGTTTTTCTTATGCTCGTGTGTGAAAGGTGTTTTTGCTGTCTAGTGTATGTAATGTCCAGCTGTGCTAGTTGATGTGTTAATAGGATATACAAGCTGTCAAATAGCTTTCAACTGTTAGTTTACCTGCTTGTCTTGTTTTAGCTATTTCATCGTTATGTCACTTTCACAGAAATTGATTAATCCCTCCAATTTATAGCTGGTACGGAATAGTACATATTATTAGGGACTATTGGGAACGCATGATCACCAAACAAGTTTCTGTGGGCGTATAATTTAGTGGCTATGTCATTTTACAGCTCGTTGCTGTCTTACATCATGGTATAATGGCCTTTCAAGTTCTAATCCCGGACAGGCATCTAGTATGACGATGGGAGAATCTTGAAATTGCAATTAAACCCTGTCAACTACATGCATGATCAACAGACTCCAATTTTTTGTCCCAAAACATGACAGTCCTTGCATTACTTGCTCAATACTGTATATGTTATTCCATATATATATTGCACATATCCTTGTCGAAATTTGGACTGCCATAAAAGGGATGCAGAGAAAAGAGGCCGGCTGATGACACAAACTTCACTACTACAGAACTGACTTTTAGTCTCGAGGCCAAAATGGCGTTTACTCCCGGGCTGAAATTTACCCGGAGTAAATGTATCTTTACTCCCGGTTCTAATTCCCAGCCGGGAGTAAAGCGCCGTGCGCCGCGCGCCCCCACCCCGGCCAGGACCTCTAATCCCGGTCAGTAGCTACAACCGGGAGTAAAGCTCTATTCCCGGTTGGTATTACCAACCGGGAGTAAAGCTCGAGCTTTACTCCCGGGTTTAGCTAACCGACCGAATAATATTCCCTCCTATAAATACACCCGCCCGTCTTTCGAATTTTCATCGCATTTTCTTCCCACAAAACTGCTCAACCCCCTTTACTCCGGGTTCCCCAACCAAACCGGGAATAAAGGTTCGAAATTTCACTCCCTCATTTTCATCATTTATTTCATGTTTTTGCTCTTTATATAAATATAGTTGTTTATGTAATTTTCTTTTGATTAGAAAAAATGAGGAAGTTAACTTAATTTACCAAATTGTGTAAATCATTAATTTGTATTATAAATTAGAAATCAATTTAATTTAATGACATGTGTAGGAAACATGGCATGGTACGTAGTGCATGTTGGGCGCGTACCAGGGGATCTATCGAACTCCGGCCGATTGCCATGCTTTCAGTCCATCGCTACCCCGAAATTGTTACAAAAATATAACACGTAAGCTGAAGCTTTGGCGGCCTACCATGGTGCAAATATTCCAAATAACAATGACCAAGGTGTAGCAAAGGAGATTCGGAGATGCCGGCGAAAATGTTACTTTCTTAGGTTCATTGCTCCGTGCCCCTGCGAAGGATGTTCTCGCTTTAATTGGGATGTCTAGTTCTTCTTTCTCTCGCTTTAGTGGAGTTTGTTGTATGTAGGCAAACAAAAGTTGTAGGCTACCTGTCCTAAAATAATAAAATGTACTATTCATGTATGTTGTGTATTTACTCAAATGTATATGGTGTTTACTTTTTTTCATACGATGATTATGTTCAAAAACTACGATGAAGCGAAATTGGATGTACAACGAGATCGACGCGACGATGAGTACGCACGTGGGGTGCATGAGTTCCTATGTGCGGCCCAAGCAAACAAGCGAAACGGTTTTATGTGCTTTGCCCATGTGCCGTGTGCGTGAATAAGAGAGAGTTTTCCAAATCACATATCCTTCATTTGCACCAGTATAAGTCGGGATTCATGCCCAACTATGTTTGTTGGACCAAGCACGGAGAGACCGGTATCCCAATGGAAGAAGGTGAAGATGAAGGAGGGGACGACGACAATGTTATTGCTGAATATGCTGAATTTGATGATGTCATAAAAATATTGCAATGGAGGAAGATGCAGAGGAGGTGCCGCCAGGAGATGTGCCGCCAGGAGATGAGCCTACTAATGGGCTTGATCGGGCTATTCGTGAAGCACGCAATGAATGCGAAAAAAAAAAGGAGAAGAAGAAGTTCGAGCGCATGCTAGAGGACCACAAGAAGTTGTTGTACCCAAGCCGTGATTCAGGGGCAAAAAAAGTTGGGTACCACACTAGAATTGCTGCAGTGGAAGGCGAAGAATGGTGTTTCTGACAATGCGTTTAGCCAGTTATTGACTATCCAAAAGAAGATGCTTCCGAAGGACAATGAGTTGCCTGCCACCACGTATGAAGCAAAGAAGGTTGTATGTCCTTTGGGATTAACAATCAAAAAGATTCATGCATGTCCTAATGATTGTTTCCTGTACTATGGCGAGGATAACGAGAAGTTGGATGAATGTCCGACATGTCATGCATCACGGTATAAGATCAGGCGAGACGATCCTGGTGATGTTGAGGGTGAAAGGCCTAGGTTGAAAATCCCTGCTAAGGTTATGTGGTACGCCCGATAATACCACGCCCTCAAACGCTTGTTCGTAAACAAGGACCATGCAAAGTTGATGCGATGGCACAAAGAAGACCGTAAGATAGACGGCAAGTTGAGACACCCTGCTGATGGGTCACAGTGGAGAGCAATCGATTCAGAATTCAAGGATTTTGCAGATGATGCAAGAAACGTGAGGTTTGCCTTAAGTACGGATGGTTTTAACCCCTTCGGGGATCAGAACAGTAGCCATAGCACCTGGCCTGTTACTCTGTCTATCTACAATCTTCCCCCCTGGATATGCATGAAGCGGAAATTCATTATGATGCCGATACTCATCCAAGGCCCGGCAGCGAAACGAAACGACATCGATGTGTACCGAGGCCACTAGTTGACGAGCTTCTTCTTTTTGTGGAATAAACCAGGTGTACGTATGTGGGATGAGTACAAACAGAACACTTTGACTTGCGCGCTCGTTGTTTGTAACAATCAACGATTGGCCGGCTCTAAGTAATATATCGGACAGTCAAACAAGGGATATAATGCTTGCACGCATCGTTTCACGGATTGTATGGGTATTTTTTGAAAAATCGTCGAAAAGGTCGTGGTACCCCGCTACCGCCGATTTCTTCCCAAGAGTCACGTGTTAAGAAAGAAAGGCAAACATTTCAACGGTACCGCAGACCACAATGCCAAGCCTCGCAACCGGACCGGTCGATGTACCGGAGATGGTCAACGATGTCAAAGTAGTGTTTGGGAAGGGACCCGGCAAAGATACCTTTCCCAAACGACGATGAAGATCACGCACCCATGTGGAAGAAGAAGTCAATATTTTGGGAACTACCCTATTGGCAAGTCCTAGAGGTTCGCAGTTCAATTGACGTGATGCACCTAACAAAGAATCTTTGTGTCAACCCGCTAGGCTTCATGGGTGTGTACGGAAGCATAAGGACACACCAAGCGCGATCGGACGATGATGGACGCCAATACTTAGGCCCCCGCTAGCTTTAGTCTTACCAAAGAAGAGAAGGAAAGCATGTTTGAATGCCTAAACAGCATCAAGGTACCATCCGATTCTCCTCAAATATAAAGCGATTAATAAATGTGCCGTAGAAGAAATTTCAACACTTAAAGTCCCATGATTGCCACGTGCTCATGACGCAGCTTGCTTCCATTCTTCTTACGAGGATTCTACCTCCAAAAAGTACGTCATTTGCTCGTGAAGCTATGTGCATTTCTCAATGAAATATCTCAGAAGGCAATCGATCCGCAGGAATTAACTAAGCTACAGAATGATGTGGTTCAGTGTCTTGTCGGCTTTGAGTTGGTGTTCCCTCCCTCCTTCTTTAATATCATGACACACCTCCTAGTTCACCTAGTCAAAGAGATTGCTATTCTCGGTCCCGTGTTCCTACACAACATGTTCCCTTTTGAGAGGTTCATGGGAATCTTGAAGAAATATGTTCACAACCGGCTCGCCGAGGGGAAGCATCACCGAGGAAATTGACCCAAAGAGAAGGAAGAAGAGTCAAAGTGGAGATACGTCACGACCACCACTTTCGAAAGGCGTGTTCGATCAATACGGTTCGAACACGAGTACATAAAGTTTCCTTCGGTCCATCGGTTAATACCGGTGAGCTTTTAGAGTACTATTTTGCTAGTGGTGTCGACATGAACAGAGTGATCTTTGAGTCTCAACAAGAGATGATGACCAATATAGAACCTTTCAATTGGGCCGAGTCTATGGGATCCTCGATAGATGTGCTAGCCCGGGTACTCAAATGTATGAGCTAAACAGAAGTACCTAGACTTGTGTGCAAAAGGACAAGGCAAATTTGGTGTCGACTAAGAAACCAATGGGGAACGGGGCGATGACGTGATGTGGGTTGATTTTTGTGAATTGCACCAACTATTCCACCGGACCTCCCTCGACAAAAAAGCATCCTCGGCATTTATTGTTTGTAAGTGATTCTTTCTCTGTTTACTAATACGTCAATATGTCCCGATAATATATGTATGTGTCTAATACCATATGCTCTTTTTCTCGACCATATATGTAGATCTTGGATTCAACATTTTCGAATCAAGGAGCGTCATCGATATTGGATACATTGATCCTTATATCGTGCACAAAAAACCCAAAATCAATACATGGTTTGAAAGTAGACACACGAGAAAAAAATATAAAGATGTTCCTCGAGCAACACCGCACCGACAAGAGGGTAGTAATGTTCCCATACGGATTCAAGTGAGTGTTCGTAACATTGATGATCATGTTCTTCATAATAACCTTTCTTTCTAGCTAGCTCAACCGTTTACACATCGCAAAGGGACACCGGATATTGTTTCACATCGAGCAACCAAAAAGTCACCTCACAATCTTTGACTCGTTGAGATGGCCCCGAGAATGGTACGAAGATATGATCGAAATAATTCAGGGGTAATTGCATAAACCTCGTCAATTTTATATATACTCAAGAATTTCAAACCCCTTGCTTATGTGTTAATTAATAGTCTAGTTTTTTGTTCTATTGTGCGGGGTTTGGGCGGAGATAAAACATGAACATAACATGACCGATCGTGCACCGGCAACCGAATGTTCAACTATTCCCTATATGTACTGTATATATGGTTACATTAATTCAAGTCCCTATATTGCTTCATATATATGACAAATGACTCTCTTTTTTTATCTTAAAGTGGGGTCTACAACAACCACGGGGGAGCAGTCATTGTGGATTATATTGTTGCGAGAATATCGGGATAAATTCCACCAATTACACCGAGCATGAACGGGTGCGTATGTACATCAAAGTCTGTTGTTATTGACGTCGTTATTTATATAACTAATTATATCTTATATATACTAATACTTTTTATTTTACTCTAATTGCAGACGAGGAGATTAATGGAGAAAACATTAAAAGAAACGCATCTTGAAGCCATGCAAGAGGCTATTGCCGGATTTATTAATACCCGGATCCTAGAGCCTTCCGGCGAGTTCTACAACGACACCAATGACAAATGGCTGCCAAAGGATCCTCTGCCCGTAATCGGGACATGTAGTATTATCTTAATATGTAATCGAGACATGTATGAACAACTTATATATATTTGTGCTTGAACAATCACTAATGTGTAATATATATGTGCGTGCTTTAATATATAAATATATGTGTGTGCTTTAATATATATCTATATGTGTGTGCTTTAATTAATATATATAGATTTTGATCCTATGTATATATATAGATTACAAATTAATAAGCACTATTCAAATGCTATTAGGAATAAAAATAAACAATTGGCACGGCACTACAAAAAAAAAAAAAACTTTACTCCCGGTTGGAGGTACGAACCGGGAGTAAAGCCTCTCAACGACCACGTTGCTGGCGAAGCTTTACTCCCGGTTGGTACCCCAACCGAGTAAAGCCCCCTCTAGTCCCGGTTCCAATACTTTTACTCCCCAAGCCGTGTTCCCGGTTTCATAACGGGACTAAAGGCCCTAACGAGCCGGGAATAAAAGTGCATTCTGTGTCTTCAGCCAAAAAGATGAGCTCAACATCACATGGAACAAGCTGCTTCTGTCATCCCAACCAACACCCAACAGTGTTTGTTGCGTCGTCTGTGATGATGCAAGCCCAAATGGCAGGTTAGGTATTGTTTGTCACTAGTGTTGAAGACTTGAAGGCCGTGTCCGAGTTAGCTGTTGAGGGTACAAGAGATAGGATCATAGGGAGATAGGATCATAGGAATGACTTAGAAGACTGAAAATGCCATAGAGTCGTTAGACATGCAGGATTTGTATCACAAAATATAGTTTTATAAGCAGAGGCGGATTTGTGATTTAGTTCCAGGTCTGTAGTGAACTTGGGCGTGCCATTGGAGGGCAGGCCATGATATGGACTTTTGGCACGATCCGGCAACGCGGCGCGACATGAAATATTTTGGGCCGTGCCGGCACAACGCGAACACGAGGGTTGTGCCGTGCCTAGGATCTTGGCACGACGGGCTACATGGCATGACCCGCATTTTGGTCGTGCTTGGGCCGATACAACACGAATATGACACGTACACACTTTTATTACTCTACAATGTAGTTTTATTGCCCGCTGTCGGCGGCGGCGGAGCTCGTGACCTCTTGCCCGCTGTCGCCGGCGATCCAGAGGCCCCTTCGATGCAAGAGGAACCTGCTGCTCCCGCTGAGCCCCTCCGGTGTCCCCTATGGGCGTGGCCACCGCCATCGCGCAGCTTAACGAAGGAGATTGAAGACGGGATATGCGTGCGTTGCCGCCGCCAATTCTCAAGTCGGGGCCACGCCTACGCCGTGCCGCGCACTCCGGCCTCCACCCACACCTCCGCGTCGTAGTGGCGTATTGCCGCCTGACCTAGGGCTGCTAATGCGACCCCGCAGGCCCAAACGCGTTGTTGCTACGAAAGTTGGGCTGTGAAGTCGACGCGGAAAGGCTCCGATTGTCCTCGAGGAGAAGGTCAAACCCTCTTCGGGCTGGCATGCCGCCGGCCAAGCGCCCGTTCGAGATGCTTCGGATGGACGTTTTTGACCTCTCCGCCATGGAGCTCAATATGGAGGGGCTCGCCGATGAGGAGGCCTAGTGCAGCTTACGATCCCATTGTTTTGTCGCAAATTGGTCACCATGTAATCCCACTTGATGTATCCGGTAGTGGTTAGGTTTAAACCGATAACTTTTTGGTTACGGTGCTTCTTGTTTTTTGAACTTTCTTACGCTTAATGAAATACGGCGCCTTGGCGCGGTCTCGAAAAAAATGTAGTTTTATTGCATTTATTGTACTACCTCTTATCTAATACCTATTATGAAAATTAGTAAAACTTCATTGAAATAGTATACACAAGATACATTTTTTTTTTTTTTGATATCAGACCACAAAAAAAGTATTGGAGATATTTTGAGGGGCCATGCTTGGCCCGGCGACTGAAGGCGTGCCGGGTGCGTGCCACGGGCGAAGAAAAATTTTGGTGTGCCATGTCGGCACGGCCCGATGTGCTCCCCGTGTTTAAAGGGGCACGATCGGAAATGGCACAAAGCAAGAGAGGCTTGGGCGGGCTAGCCCAAGTCCCAGCTGTAGTCTCTTGGGGTTGCAGCTCTTGGCGCAACCCAAAAATTTTGTAAGGGCAAACCAAAATAGCCCAAACATTTCTAACTTATTGACTTGAGCATAAGTAATTGTAGCAACTAATAAGATTAGAACTTGAAAAATCTGAATCTAAATTGTCGTGGGTATAAACCCTAGGTCATCACCATGGGCCTTAAGCACGGGTGGCCCATCAGGTGGTTTAGGCAAAAAAAAGAAAAAGAAAAAAATGATAGACAGTGGCTTCCCGCTCGCTCGTCGTCAAACTACGGGTCCGACTTGCCCGACATTAGATCTGCAGCCACCATTCGCCCGATGTAAGCGCCCAACACCCGTCTCGCTCGATGTATCACTTTGGTGTTGCGGGGTGTCAAAGCAAAGTCTTCGCATCCAAGGAATGAGAAGGGGCACAGTCAACCCGTGAACGACGGAACCACGCGACAGGTCCCCGACCGGGACGGGTGACAGGTGGTGCCACATAGTGTAGTGATGGCGTGCCTTTGGAGCGTGCGCGACGCGTCCGGGGCGAATGGGCCGTAAGCTTCTGCCGCGTGGACGAAGACGTAGGGTGAGCTGCCGGGGCCATTGAACCCCGGTACACGGCACCGTCAACGGCGGCCTCGGGGCTACCTAAAGCGAATTCTGGCCGCGTTGCGATAGACGCATGCCATTACGCCGTTGTACCGCACCACCCAACTCCTATAATTTGACAAGGAACGGACGCAAGCTAAGACCTTTTTACCCTCGAAGCAGTTGAAGGACGCAAGCTCTCTTCAGCAAGCCAAGTCCTTCGCCTTGAAGCAATGACGCTGACATAGTGTGGGCGAACCTTAGCCAAGCAATGCCTTGCCCCCACCCCCCCCCCCCCACCCTGCAAGTGGTAGGCAAGGAAACGAGTGCCACCACAGCACACTGGGCGTAGGGAGTGTTTGGCCCGAACCCGGCTCAAACCAACATAAACCTCGTGTCCCTTTGCCTCACCATCCAATCCCGACGCGCAAGATCCGTAGAAATTCACTTGTTGGTAGTTTCGACATAAATGCATAACATCAAAAATACATAACAAAAAAAAATACACGGAGTGTGAGACCATGTAGTGATATACAAGAAAGGAACTATGGATGGATAAAAATTTATAGACCAACTGTTGATATAAGTTTATCAAAACTGAAGAGAGATTACATAGTATTTATATCATTATATGCATGTTGTGTTAGAAAATACACAAAGAGAAAAAAAAAAAAACTTTAAAACAAATTATTTTTTTATTAATCGAAGGTCTTGAACATGAATACCTAATGCTTATGTCTCGTAGTGTTTAGTCCGTTTGGAAGCTTGGGTTGGTGGCGTAGTGCAGACCAATGCAAGTTGTGTAATAGTTGAACAACATTACTATACTACCGATTCTAAGACGGTCAAAAATTATTATCCGAAGCGAGTCTCTGTTTTTTTTTTTCTTCTGAAGAATCAGTTAATAATTTTTGAGAGACGAGATAGACATATTTTGTAACCGTCCCTATTTTAAGAGCATGGTGTCTTCAAATCTTTTTAAAGTACTAACCATTCACTTGCACATGCCACCTCGCTAGTTATTAGAAATTATAATTACCAAAACATAAATCACGGGTTTTTCACGACCGTGCATGTGCTGATGTATATAAACGTCACGTACTGTTCTGTGATTGGAGAGAGTAAAATAACAGTATCCGTGCAACCTCTTGCAGCAAGCAAGCGGAAGAAAATGTCCTCGGCTGGCGCTCGCCGGCAAAAGCTCACCACACCACACGGAGGGGACGGCCTCGTGAACGGCGGCGTTTCACTTCAATTCGGCGCGCGGTTGCGTAGCGCGTCGTGCACGCGTGCGTGCGTGCGTGCGTGTGTACAGGAATTTGACCAAAGGCGCGCTCGCCTGCTTCGACTTCGATGGACGTAATTAATCAAATCAAACTACAGACTAGAAGAGTATGTATATGCGCATCTGATCCCAATAATTAAACTTAAAACTTGAATGGTTTTTGTTTGCACCTCTCGAACTTGGTAGTGGTAGGAATTCGTCGTACGTTCCGGCTGCCGGCCTGCACTCTCGTGACATTGGATTTAGTTGTTGACGATGAGTAGTGCTCCTATTTCATGTTTTTTTTTTTTTTTTTGTTGGTGATGAAAGATGTGATGTGATATGACTTCATTATACTCTATATCGAATCAAATCGGTTTTGATCATCTCTAATAATACTGTATATATATAATTGTGCATTCGCTTGGCTTGTTTAGTTGACTTTGCTGTATATATGTTTTCTCGGTCACATATAGGCTACCCGCTCCCGATTAAGCCAAAATCATGTGACATGAGTCGTTATCTTCTCCGTATGTCTAGAGTAATCATATACCAGTCCTTTGCGAAAAGTGAAAGATCAAACTTGATATATATAAATGTATCTACAAAGCACTAGCTAATTCGAAAGCAATACGCATGGTTTTCTCACTGCAAAATCTTCACATATGTTTCACAAAAACCGTGTAGGCCCTGTAAATAACGACCATTAATAAGTCATAATAGTATATGCTAACGGAATTATTCCTCACTAACAAGGACGAATAAATGCCTAACTAAGGACGAATAATGTACGCGATCACATCGTCTCCATTTCCTGTTTTGAAAAAGGTTAGTAATAAAGCACTAAATTCGAATAGTATATTTCACCAGGTGCCGGGCCCTCGCGCGAGTCAAAATCCACATCCCATCAGCAGGCCAAAAATACTCTAGTGAGAGTGTGAAATTAATAAATGCGTATATATAGAATATATATACTAGCACTGATTATTTCTAGTCTATATCACGTACGTCGACAAGTTTGGTAGCGAGTCCTTGTACTGTACCTACGTACGTGTCCGCCTTTCAATGTGCAAAAATACAAGTTTTTTGCAATGATTGTATATATATATTTGTGTATACATGGACCATTTCGCGCTAATCCGACCAATTCGTCGGCCGGACGGACATAAATAAACCACTTGCCGATCAAACCAAACCCATCTTCCTGCTTGGTTTTCTATTACAATCATTAGTAGAGTACCACCAAGTCATGCAAGCGCTAAATTAAATCGCACATCTGGTCTACACAATTCGATAACCTAGCTATCCACCACCTTGAATTTGATAAATTACATAGGTTTTGAATTGTAGGTAAGGTAAGGTGCACTTATAACAAACATAGAATTCCATGTTTCTGATGTAGGATTAGAATGCATGCATGCTGCAGGAGTGTGTGTGTGTGGCCTGCTTGCAGAGCCGAGTTGCTAACCTCCCATGCTTGGGTTTAGCCCCCACCAAAGAAAAACATAAACTTTGCAGGCCTTTAATTTGGACGATCGATGTGCCATGATCCGATAGATCTTTTGCACTAGCTATATACTAATCCTCCGAAGAAGCAAAGATAGTTAAGGAAAGCAAGAGAAGCACTGGGCGTAATTAAGAACAAATTGATGTTAAGTACACTAATTAGTACAGTATATGAAGATCGATATGATTCTCATCATAGTTTAATCAAATCAAACCAAGGCGGCCGTCGTAGATCATTTCTCGCTCTCAACAAGTTGTGGTGGTGGTGGTGCTACGCTACACAACAAGTGCTATCCCTTTTCTTTCTTTCTTTTTGTTGTTGACAAAACCTTTCTTTCTTTCTTTGGGTCTCATGTGTGGGGTGGGAGGAGTGCTGCTATTATTATCACCTTCTCGCTTGCTCCATGTTGCTGACATTATGGACCCTGGCGCGCATGAGCTATCTAAGCTAGTCCTACTCATCATGTCATGAGTCAAAAAAAGCCCCAAATTTTCAACTCGACCAGTCCCTTTGTAGCTTTCTTTCTAGCTTTATTGTAGACCATCCAATCCAAGTGCTGCTTTATTTGCAAATTCATGCATAACTTGAGAAAGTTTAATTTGCAAGAGAGAGAGATAACAAACTAGTAGTTTCTCGCCCAAGCGAGCCACTTACAAGCTACAACTTTTGAACCAAAACACATGAAATTATCTAAGCTAGTTTTCATCATGTCATGAGTCAAAAAGAAATAAAATCCTGAATTTTAAAGGAGGCCGGCCTAAGATGTATTTTATTTTGGTTACAACAAGTCTTTGACCAATGCATGCATGATTGCACGCTTAGAGAGCTATAGCAAGCGATTTTGACAACAATGCTTATGTGTGTGTGGAACAATAATGCTTCTTGCAGAGGCATCAAACAAGCTACACGCAAACAATAATGTTGCTGTGAGTTGTGGTGTGCTGTTATTAATTTTCGCACAAACATGAATCGAGCAATGCGTGCAGCACTAGTACTCTGGACATGACGAATCATCTAGCAAGCTACAGTAGCTGCTGCATGCCTGTGCATCGCTACAGAAAGCGGCTACTACTCTCTGCCTCTGTCTGCATGCAAGTCGTTCCTTATACGCTTCATTCATCGATCTACGGTCTCTACCTGACAAGATGGAGACTAGACAAGTTGCAAGTGGGTACGTATACGTACATGAATTATGACTACGTGTCTACACATGCATATATCGAT
Source organism: Hyparrhenia diplandra (assembly GCA_015847255.1). NCBI lineage: Eukaryota > Viridiplantae > Streptophyta > Magnoliopsida > Poales > Poaceae > Hyparrhenia > Hyparrhenia diplandra. Next base: position 56,473 of record JADLZK010011337.1, on the reverse strand, counting down.
CGCCCTCGTGATTTCTCGCTACGAACCAAATGCGTACATGTACGTGTATACGAGCTGTCCCTCTATACGTGCGGTGACATCGACAATGACTGGTGGGCCCTCTGTACACGTGCATGCTACATTTTCCCGGACGGGTTCGGATAAAAAGGATGGAGATCAATCAAAGAAGAAAAGAGGCATTAATTCAGGCCTTGTTTTAGATGGCTAAATTTTTAGCAAAAAATGATTTTTCCTCGACTCACACTCAGAAGACGTTTTTTTGTTTGTTTGTGGTAAACATTGTCTAATTATGGACTAACTAGGCTCAAAAGATTCGCCTCTCGTGATCTACAACAAAAAAACTGTGTAATTAGTTATTTTTTTTACCTACATTTACTTCTTCCGAACATATATCTTTTTGGTGTATTTAACGTGATGTGATGAAGAGAGAGTCTAAAAATTTGTAATTTTTTTTATCAAATCTCCAGAGAAACATGGATCATCATCAAAAAGGAAGGAGGAAGAGTCACAAAAATGTGTGACACGTACAGTGTCACACCACACGGTCACGAACCAGAGGATCGGACGGACACGTCAGTTCCCACTTGTGACAGGAGTATGCCCATGCCGTGGGGCCCGCATGCAGGACCTGAGACTGACTGCGGGGCCCGCCGGCCGGTAGGTCACGTCACGGCCGGTCACTCCCTTGCACCATCGGTCCGGGTCGGTCTGGTCATGCTGTGTGCATGTGCTACAGCCATCAATGCCATGCATGGCCCCATCAATACGAAAGAACCATGGCTCGTGTTCTCCAGCCGGCCACCAAAATTGTACACATGATATTTTGCCTTTTTCCTTTCGGTACCAAGCTACCTCTACATTCACTCGCTCTACTCTCCTATCTTTATGTGAAACAGAAACAAGGACAAGACCATATTGTTGTAAAAAAAAAAAAATGGGGAACCTGTCCCCGCCTTTTTGATCAAGACCATATTTTTGAATTTACCATAGTTTTTACTGAAATCTACGTTGTTACAATGGACAATAATCAACACAAAATGAGTCACTCTTCATTAATAAGGTCCAAACTTTTTATGTTGTGTTTGTTTCTCATAGATTTTATATGTGGTTCAGCATATAATACACTTGCAAAAGAGTGAGGAGGGATACTATATATTTTAGAATTACAAAGTACAACGTAGACGTTCACAACACGCACACACACTCACCCCCTATGAACACACGTACGCAAACCCTACCCCTATAGCACATCCGAAGGATTGAGTACCCGGCGATTCTGTAGATTCTCGAAGTCACCACAGCGCCCTCGCCGTCGACGGAATGTCGCTACCACTTAATATATAACGCCCGGTAAATCTTGGGAAAATCACAGAAAGGTGCGAGCACCGAGATTTGAACCCCTGGTGGGTAGCGTCTCAACTGGACCGTCCTACCATTGGACTACAAGCCAATTCGCAAGGGGGATACTATATATTAGGGCACTCACAATGCGAGACTCTATCATAGAGTCCAAAACTATTTATTACCTCGGGTATTGTGGACTTAGAGTCTAAATAAGATTTGAAGTATTGGTTTTTATCCATCTCTCTTCTATAAATATACTGTCACATCAACACCACATCAAAAAAAGTGTAACAAGAGCCGGTTTGGCAAAAGGAGCTTCGGCTCCAGCCTCCTCATGCACACCACCGTAGCGCCCACCGTAGCTAGGAGTCGGTTTTTCTCTCTTCCTCCCTCTCCATCTCACTAAGGGCCTGTTTGGCGGGGCTCGCGGCCTCAAAAAATAGCTCCGGCTCGGCTCCTATGAAGGAGCAGCTCCTCTGCAGGTTTGAAGCCGCTCGAAAACGTTTGGCAAAAGGGCTCCTCCCGTTTGTTTAGAATGGATGGAAGATGTTGAATGTCCATAGTGCCCTTGCTTTGGTTGTACATATGATTGTCCAAAATTAACAAGGATAATAAGTAATAAGATAAAGTTAACTACTAATAATGTTTGTTTGACTTCAATAGCGTTTAATTACTAAGTAGGCATGATATTGAAATATCATCCAATAAACGATCATGATCATCTAGAAAGGAAAATGTCTCATGCAAAATCTATCCATGTGTAGATCATTAGATGCATTAGTTGATGTATCGGATGGATTTGAATGTCTTGCACATAACACCGCCCCAGCGTCGCCCCGACTTCGGCAGCGACACGGCGGCGGCGACGCCAGCCCGTCTCTCGCGACTCCCCTCCCCCCTTCCCTTCCCCCCGCCGCCGGAGGGCCCGCCGGATGCCGCGTGGGCCTCCGGGGACGGCGGCGGCGGGGCTTCTCCCTGCACCAACGGCGCTTCTCGGGCGGAGGAAGCTTCGGCGCGCGCCGCCGCCATGGCGACGGGCGGCGGGCGCTGGAGCCGTAGATCCGCGCCCCTAGGCCGGATCCGGCGCCCGCCCCGCCGGATCTGCCCCGTGGGGCGCGTGGGGAGCGGTGGTGGCGGCGGCCTCGGCGCTGGTGGCTGCGGAAGCGTGCGGGCGGGGTTGGTGCTCATGGCTCTTTCCCGTGCTCGCCCAGGTCGGGCTTCCCTCTCCCATCCTTGCTCGACGCCGATGCCGGGCCGTTTGAGCTTGTGGTGGGCAGCCCATGTCCTCCCCCACGGCCGAGTCCCCACCGGGCCGGATGCGGGCGGTTGTGGGGGGGAGACGGCGGTGGTACAAGGCGGTGGTGGGTGGTGAAGGGGAGGTGTGGCCTGTTGGTGGTGGCAAAGCTGGGGTGTAGGTGGTGGCGGCGGGCGCCGGCCTGTCCCCGCCGGCGTCTTTGCTGGTGGTGGAGGTGCGGTAGTGGGGGTGGTCCGTCTGCGTGTTGGTGGTCGTGGGTCTCGCTTGATCGCGCGAGGCGGCCGACGACATAGGGGCGAGGGCATGCCGGCGCCCGCGCTGGGACGGCGGTAACGGCGTGGCGGCGACCGCAAGGTGCATGGCGCGCGACCATGTTCGCGGGTGGCCCGGCGGGGGCGCCTCTTTGGCTGACCGTTCTCGGCCAAGGTGGTCGGGGACGGCGCCGCGATCTTCTACGTCTTGGGAGTTGGGGCGGCGGGGAGTTGGTGGTGCTTCCCGCCTTCTTCCTCGTCGGTTGAGGTTTCGCCGCCTCGGTGGCGGGGCTGGGTGGCAGTGCGTTCTCGCGCGGTGCCGTGGGCGGCATTGTAGGGATGTACCGAACCTCCTCCTCGGCCGGGGAGTACGGAGGTTGTGGGGAGTCGCTGTTTGCTTGGCTGTGAGTGTGCGTAAGGGGCGATGTCGATCCGGGCGAAAGCCTTCACCGACATTTTTGCCGGTGGTAATGGTGGCGGCGCTCTTGGAGCGTCGTTCTTCCCGTTGGGGACACCATTATGGGGCATCGTGTTCTAATGCATGGAGTCTCGGGGTGAAAACCCGGTCCAGTTCTCTGGACGAGCGATGGTGGCGCCTTCGGCGTCGCGTCCTCCTTGGAGGCGTCGCTTCTCGAGACTCATCTCAGCTTGTGGCAGTGTGGGAGGTGGTCTGGTTTGGCCCGTGCGTAGCGACATATGAGGTGTGCCTTGGTCTTGGTGTTGGCGGCGAGGTGCAGAGGGCCCATGGGTGCTGGAGGCCTTGGGCTGGTGCGCTTGGTGCAGTGGTGATCTCGGTGATGGCTGGACGGAGGTGGTGTTCTCTGAGCGGTTTCAGCCACGAGTCCCGGACAGTGGATTTAGTGGAGTGAGTCGGTGGGTGAGGCGAGGCCCCCACACTGAGTAGCCAGGATCAGTGGTTTTCAATGGTGCCGTGACGAGATTGTTCCGCTGATGCAACGCCGGGAGCGGGGGATCGACGATCATGCGTGTGCGGCTTGGGGACGATGGCCCCGTGGTGGAGGAGTGTTGGTGGCCGCTCGGGCTTGCGGCCGGGCTACGGCACTGACGTTAGGCAACGACGGCGCAGGGTTCCGACCGCTCTGTTTTCATCTCCTCTCCCCTGGTGGTGGTGGTGTAGTTTGTGTTGTGTGTGTTGTGTCGATGTCCCAATCCGACCGGCCGTTGTGGATGGAGGCTCGTGTTGATGACCCAATCCAACCGAGGGAACTTCTTGTTAATTTTCTCCCATCCGAGTGGTGTTGTTGTTTCAAGTGGTAGGGGGTTTCTCCCTAAGTTGAGTCGAGTGGGCGCTAGGGGTGGCGCGAGTTGAGTTGATTTGGTACCTAGGTGTGCGGATGGAGTAGGGTACCCTCCACAATTGTATGGTTTTTTTTCGCCCGGTTTCCGGTCAAAAAACGGGCTGGCACTTGCCTTTTATTTATTCGTCTAATAGAAATCGCGGCAAAGCTTTTGCCGCCCCTTCTAAAAAAAAAATGTCTTGCACATAGTCGATTGTTGGGGTCCCGTGAGTCGGGATTGTTGGGGTCCCGTGCGTGTGTGTTGTGTCCGTGAAAGGGAAAGAAAGGAGGCGGTGGCAATTTGGTAGTAATTAGAATAGAAGTGGAAGGGCAATTTCGAACCATCGCCATCACGTAAGAGCCGCGCCGGCTTCGATTTCCGTGCTTCGGCTCCCAAGCAAAAATGGGCTCCGGCTCCTAGAGGCTTCCATGTGAAGCCGTTGCTTGTTTAACCACGACTCTGCCGGAGCCGGAGCGTAAGCCCCTCCACGAGCCCCGCCAAAGAGGCTCTAACATCGGGCCATGTTGCTAGGAGCCGGAGAAGCTCGATTTTAGGGCTCCCAGCTCCGGCTCTGGTGCTACAGTGCCGCTACGGTGGAGGAGCCGGAGTCGGCAGGAGCCTTGCCAAACAAACCCTAAATAAGCTTTGCATTTTGAGTGCCCTTATAGTTGAGAGACAGAAAAGACCGGAAAGGCCCTCAAAAGAAAAGCGCGGTCCGTAGAATTCTCGATAGGAGTCCTCATTTCAGAGGTATTATTATTTTTTCGATCACGCTTAAACGTATATTTTATTTCAGAGGTATTATTGCTACTAGAGCAACACTAGCCCCTCCGATAAAACCCCATCCAAACTCTAAGTTTATTGGAGACCTCACTAGTCACTAGTCACTAGGTTAGAGAAGATCGATGAAGGCGAGGCCAAACGAACAAATTATTTCAGATATTGGGAAAATATGATTTTTTTTGTGCTCCTTTTGCAAGAAGGCGGGAAAGGATAGAATCATAGAAGAATGACGTTTGAGGTTCACGGAAAAAGGAGAGCGAAACATCCATCTTTTTTAGAGAGAAGGATGATGAAAGCCTGCACAAAAAGTGGAAAATGCCGCCGGAAAAGAAGAAAGGGCGAGAATAAGCGTCAGCACAATTTCCTTTTGCATAAATAATACATATATATAGTAGTACACATATAAAAAAGAAATGTGCATGTGCGATGTTGAAGTACGGTCGCCGGCCAGGTAATACGGCAATGGCGAGCTCTCCGGCCGACCGTCTCCACCTGACCTTTGAACGCTGACACATTGCTTATCCAACACAACACATCACTACTGTTTCGTAATAAATTTTAATTTATAATGTACTATTATTATTATATCTAATCCACTGAATAATCTGCGACATCTATTCACAAGTTGATAAAGTGACAAGACAACAACAAATCCTCCTTTCTTCAGCAAAAACACACACCAGTAAAAGAAATTAACATTCAAGAATCTGAAAGTTTCAGTCATCCTAAAGAATTCTACCCAAAACATTCAAGAATCTGAAAGTTTATCATGCCCAAGAAAAGAATTACCGTGGCCATAGCGGATTTAAATCCTTAGAAGCCAGGCACCCGGATCCGAAACCCAAAACCCTCCAACTATCACCCACCCCTGCTCACTCACATTTAACTCTCCACCACCTCAAAACTGCAAGCACACGACCACCACCGTCTCCACCACCACCACCAGTTCACCACCGCCCTCTTCTTCCTCCCTCACTCCCAACGACTCAAACCATTCGCCACCGTCGAGGCTCTCCCCGGCCTGAACCACCAGCCCACCACCAAACCAACGCTGCTGCTGCAGCCTGCAGAGAGCTAGGGACGCGATGGGCAACTGCCAGGCGGCGGAGGTGTCGGCGGTCATCATCCAGCACCCCGGCGGGAAGGTCGACCGCCTCTACTGGTCCACCACCGCCGCCGAGGTCATGCGAAACAACCCGGGACACTACGTTGCCCTCGTCATCCTCCGCGTTCCTGCCGATAATAGCAACAAGCCCGCCGCCGCCGCCGCCGCCGGGGACGCCCCGGCGGCGTCCGCCGGCGGCGCCAAGATCACCAGGGTCAAGCTGCTCAAGCCCAAGGACACGCTGCTCCTTGGCCAGGTCTATCGCCTCATCACCGCGCAAGGTTAGTTAGTTAGCAGCACCCACCCAGCTGTCCTGGCCATGATTTCTTTCTTTCTTGCCTTCCGCCGCTCTCCGGCGACCTTCAAAATTCTCAATCCATCCATGATTGTGCTCCGCGCGCGCGTGCAGAGGTGACCAAGGCGCTGCGGGCGAGGAAGAACGAGAAGATGCAGCGGTGCGAGGCCATCAGGCAGCAGCACGAGCAGCTCCGGGGCGGCGACGGCGCCGACCACCAGAGCTCTTCCAACCAGGTCGGTCACCGATTCTCATCTCTGGCACCATTTTTCCTTCATGCTGCAAGAATCAGCACAGCAGTGACTGATTCTCGCCCCTCACGCTGTCAATCTGTCGCTTATTCAGGACGGGAAGCAGGACAAGGACCGGCACCGGGGAAGAGGCCGGAACTGGCGGCCGGCGCTGCAGAGCATCTCCGAGGCCGCGAGCCAGAGCAGCAGCTGCAGCAGCTTCTCTGAATCCGCCACCAGCTAGCGCTACTGACCGGACTGTGCCATACGGGCCGGCCGGTGCCTCTCTTTCTGTTCTGTTTGCTTGTTAGTAGTATAAATGAAAAAAACAAGAACTGTAAATCAGAGTGTCAGAGCAGGATCAATAGGAAGTTTGTTTCGTCTCTCATGTGGTTTGGCATGGTGAAACTGAAACTAGAACTGCGTATTCAGATCAATGATCAATCGTGTGGTTTGCCGATTGCAACTTTCCATTAGCATGAACACTGTGCAGAAACGAAGATGAGGATACAATACAATCCTTACTCTTCGATCCAGAGCAAGGGCCCTGAGAATTTTAAGTCATCTCGAGAAAATGGTTTGAGCACCAGACTCTTGTACCATAATGCGGTATTATTAGTCTTCGCATCACTGGCATAAACTGAATTCAAATAATCGAGTGGTTTTGGCAATTGTAACTCTGCAAAGCATTAAGTCTGAGCACAAAGCGAAAGGGAGATAAGTATCAGTCTTCTTTTGGTCGACAGCAGAAACCATACAACTCTGAGTGCCTAACAGATAAACAAAACAAACGAATTTCAATTTCAGACTGGAGATAAGTACTCGTATATTTCGAAGCTGCTCGAGAGTCGAGAGACAAGTACCAAAACTGTAGCAGGAGACCATCATACACACACATTGCAAACCTTGATTCTTGAGCACTGCTGGCGTCCAAATTACTCATAAACAAGGGACAGTACCATTCTTCATCTAGAATTCGCGATGCTCGAGGCGCCTTCGTTTTGGATTTCAAGAATTAATCAGAGGCTTACCATTACCACCAGTGACAGTGAGCGACTGACTGTCAGGTGCTAAGCACATGCGATTCAGTGTAAAATACTCGGCAGACGAGGACACCACCAGTGCTGGTGATGATGAAGTGGTAAGTGTTTAGGGGCGCTAAGCTCCATGAGACAAGTTGGGGGAGACGCTCGCCGGCAGGGCCAGTGCCAGCCCGGACGGACGGACACCGTCCACGGCTGCCAGTGGAGCTCCAGCCAGCCGCTGGGCGAGCCGAGACCGCCGGCGCACGTGTGTGCGTGTGGCGTGCGTGCTGCTGCCGCCCACCGCTGCCGTCTTGGGATTCAGTCCGGCTGTCCTGCTGCAGCCTGCACGAGGGTCATCGTCTCAGCCACTGCATTGGCAACAACTGAAACTGAGCTCAGGCAATATTGTATTGGTGGCTGGCTATGCAGACACCGGGATCCACACGCAGGGCTAGTGCAGTTCTGGGAAATGTCTGAACATTTTATCTGTCCTCGTCTCTTAAGGTTTGAGCGAGGAAGATGACGGGATATAATCCAGCTGGTGATTTCTGTGGCATGCATGCGCCTGCAATGGCTCAGATCCAGATCTTAGGGTGTAGTATTGGACTATTGGGTGGGGTTTTCTTTGATAATTTGGTCTGGGATCCATGCATCCCGTCCCGGCTCAATGATTCTGGAAGGGGCAAAAGCCTGATTAAGCAGCGTGCGTGCGTGCGTGCTGGTAAAGGGCAAAGTGGTGTATCATTGTTCAGAGAGTCTGAATCTGAATCCTTTTTTTTTTTTACGTTTTTGAACAGATCGAAGTGATGGGGAGGGAATTGGTACTCTATACATTCCTCTCCCAAAAAGCACATAACAAATCTGGAGAGAAGTGGAATCTCAACATAAAGCGTCTGATTAAACGTTGGCAAGGTTCAGTATCTGAAACTAGAAGCAGGAACTACTGACAAGCTCCACACCACATACATACAAAAGGATCGTCACACGATATCCCATGTCATAGGAAACTAGAGGCTCATTGCTAACAGCACAGATTAGCAAATGGTTAGGAGAGCTGCTTAGAACATTAGGGAGGACAATGTCTTTGTTTTAAAGATCATCGGTTAACTCCTGGTCCGGACCTATCAAGACATGAGAAAATCCGATTGGTACAAGAAATGTGATAGGATAAAATCAGGAAAGAAAAACACAAAGTCTAGATCACAGACAGGTCGTACCAGCTGGAGTCAGCCAATCCTGAGTACAAACAAGCTCTTCAATCCATTGTTTACTGCCGGACTCGGATATTGCTAGTGTTGCAGTTCTTGTTGCAGCCTTCCAGTCACTAATGCATGGTAGTGCCAACACATCGCGCGCCATCCGAGCAACTGTGGGATAGTTCCTGCTGTGTTCCTTCCACCACTGGAGATAACTGGGTTTACCTGCTGCTCCATTTAAACCAACGGGCTCACTTGTGAGATGTGGCTCTTGCAAATACTGATCAAGTTCAGTCATCGGTCTCTCAGTACACTGGTGCCAATGACGATAGTACTCCACCAGCGTATCAACATCTGCAACAGTTCCCTTGCAAATTTTAGACCCAGAAGTGCTGTTAGGGTCTTCTGCCTGATCCAAATACTCACTGAAGAGGTTGGCTAATGTACCAAGCACATCATTTTCTTCCAAACCAAAAGGCCGAACAGAGGACCTAATGCGCTCCAGGCGGCATTCAGGATCCATGATCATAGGCATACAACAATGGAAGAAGCAGATCTTCCAGCATTCCTTGAACTTATTTTGCATCTTCTCCAGTATTTTGCAAATTGTGCTATCATCCTCATAGCAGTAGATAAGAGATTCACGACACACATCCTTCTTCACATTCCACAGCATGTTAAATAAATGAGCTGGAGTAGGGTATCTTTCGGTGAAGCCCACATGTTTATGAAGATTGCCCAATTTCTCAAAAATCTTCCCTGCTGTCCACCAATATTCGGATGATGGTGCATATCTGCAGTTGGGATACTGTACTGCTGCAGGAGTGCGACCGTTTGTACGCTTAGAGAACTTTGACAGCTTCTCCAAGGTTTTCTCGAGTTCATCCAGCCCCACCTGAATAACCCGATCAACTAAATGAGTTGCATAACGTACCACAAACAAGCTCTGGTTTGTAGAAAGTGGATTCCGTTCCTGAAGGTTGGCTTTGACACTCAAAGCCACTGAATTATCAATGAATGCATCATCCAACATGATGCAGAAAACTTTGCCATCAAGGCCCCAATGTTCAACAGCTCCCGATATGATATGACTCAGCTCCTTTGCGTTGCAAGAGGAATCCACGGCACGGAATGTGATGACCTTTTGCTTCTTTTCCCATTCACCATCGATGTAGTGAACTCTCAAGCACAAGAATGCCAAGGCTGGATCATAGTGCCACATATAGACACTCAAGCAAACACGACTGTGTAAGGCAGCAAACTCCTGCATAAGCTTGGATTTTTCTTTCTGAAACAAGTTCAAAGTGTTCATCATCAGGTCGTCATGCGATGGCATCTTGACTAAAGGATTCAACCAAGTAACCAGCTGTCTGAATCCATCTTGATCCACCATCTTTGGCAGGTGCCCATGCATGGCCAGTATCTTGATGAGTTCTTCATGAGAAGCATTCTCATAAACCTTCTGATGCTTTTGACTCGTGTCGGCAGGGATGCCCATCTGCCCAGCTGATGTGTTTTCCTTGTAAGATTGGTTCCTCCAATTGTTATCAGTGGAAATTCCAGGTAAAGCAAGATTCTTCTGCTCTGCAAGATCCTCATGAGATCCATTCTGATCAACCTCTTGATTCATCCTAGTCATGTTGGTGGGAGTGTCAGGCAAGGCAAGCTCCTTCTGAGCAGGTGTCATGTCATCTGTGCCGGCACATTTCTTTTGGTTACATGGAAAGAATGGGAGCTTCTTCTGTTTAGGATCAGAGCCAGCTGATACCGTCCCCTTCTGTGTACATGACAAAGATGTATGCTCCTGCATCTTTGCCCTCTTGAGACTTGCAGGGATGCAACTGGCCAGGTGCCGTAGCAGGCTGCTAGTGCCATTGGTGCCACCGAAAACCTGGTGGCAGTGCATGCATTTAGCCCGCACGATCCTCCCTTCGGCAAAGGTGGGTATGAAGTCATCCCACACCTTGGACCGGAGCCTTTTGTTCAGATTTGTACCAGAGAACAGCGGGCTGGAGATGTTGCCAGTGTTCTCTTGTTCAACTAAGTCATTGACAATGGCATCCATATCTTCTATGCCTAGGAAATAAAAGAAAAGATACAGTATTAGTACAGGGAGCAATTTCATCATAAGATTACCATATCTGAAATCTTTTTTTTTTTGAAAGAAAACCATATCTGAAATCTGTGGCAATGCAATGGAATGTTTTGTTTATTCAATAGGTTAAGTTAACAAACTTTTTCTTTATGACCCTAGCCCCTAGGAATAACAACAAAAGAGAACTAGTGAATGCTAAAGACTAAATCAGATGTTCCAAAATGTCAGTGGAGCTTGTGAGTGTAAAACAACATGAGAGTTGAAGCATAACACGAGTGCTGTCAATATTTGGTCAACAGGACAGAAAAAGGTTAAACAACACTGAAGTGGCAAGAATAATATACTAATTAATCATATATTGGACTACGTATCAGACTACAAAGCTATAGCTACTCTCACTGTGTATCCAAATAAAAAAACAAAAAGAGAGAGAGATAGCCGTACCTTTCACCATGTTATGGCTTTCTTGTCGATGAAAATTCAGACTTTTGTCACTGTCACACTCTATCCACGCCTAGTTACCTACAAAGTACAAACCAAGGAAACCAAATCATCCATCCTGATATGGACAATCGCTTTCGAAGCAGATGATCAATCAAATCAACTGAAACCAAGATCTACGGAGATTAACAAGTCGCGGTGCAGTGTGTACAAACAAAACAGAACATCAAGAAATAGGCGAAGGCGAAGGCCATACCGATCTTTGCAATCTGACGGCAAGGGGCGGATCAGCAAAGGGGTAGGGGCGAAGAGGTGTGTTCTCGGAAGCAGGGGAGGCGGAGGAGCATTCTTCCTCTCGGTTCTCGCGTCGGCGGCGGAAGAGACGAGGCGGCAATGGAGGGAAGGCGAAAATCGGGAGCAGCCTTTCCCACCGCTTTCCTCCCACTAAACTGACCTTTCCTCTTCTCCCCCACTGGCATGCTCGGCCGCTCGGTGCATTGCGCGGCGGGCCTGAGCCCAGTGTGTGTGTGTGTGTGTGTTTTTTTTCTCTCCAAAAGAGAAGCCCAGTGTATATTATATTATATTTGATTGGGAGGCCGGCCGCGCGTTTTTTTTTCAAAAGGTCAAGCGGGTGTCTTTTCATAAAAATGCCCACGCTTCGCTGCTGGGTCACCGGATGGAAAATGGGACGTCCCAAATCGCTAGTGTGCACGGTTGCATATAAGGTTGGTGTGCATAGGATACGTTCTCATTGAAGTAAGAGCATCTTCAAGAGTTCTGTTTTAATAATTTAGATTTATATTATATCAAACCTATTGTATTATGTCTATTATCCCGGACTAGCTGTCGGTGTTTTGAGAACCGGGGTATCTCAAGTACCGGCAATAATATATAGGCTGTCGCGCTCCCCCGCCCGATGGCGTGTCATGCGAGCTTGGAAGACGAGGGGTTTATCCCCGGTTCGTGCCATGGGGCCCTACGTCCCAGCGATCCGTGACCTTTCGTATTACTTGTACCAAATGTGCACAAGAACCAAAGCGGTTACAAGGTGTTCTGGGGAATGAAGAAGGACTTCAATCCGGGATGAGTTGGCTAAGTGTGAAAACCTAGCGGAGGGAATCCGTTCTATGGTGGCATTACTCCCCTTTTATAGTGTAAAGGAGAGATAATGTATACAATACGTGTCGTGTACAGAATGCTAAGGTGTCTACTATCCGGGGCTGTAGGCGGATCATGCCCGAGCCCGGACCTCGGGTTCCCTGAAGGGAGTGCCCTGGCGTGGACGCGTGTCTTGGAGTTTCCTATGTTCGTGTCCATTGCCCGAGGGGAGGGCCTCCCGAGGGCCAAATGGTGACCCTCTGATCTCTTTATGATCCGCAGCTGGCTTGGTCTCAAGGCCCCGGCGTGGTGTCGACGTCCCGAGGGTCCTTGGACTCGTGTCGTGGAAATGAAGCTGTAAGCAAATGAACAGTGAAGTTATGTTTCCCTGTGCGGGGTGACGTATGTGATAACTGTTCCCTTTATGTCCCATCAACGGGGGATGCGAGGAGATAGCGAATCGACAGAGCAATCGATTGCCCTGTCATCGCGGCCTGTGAAGCAGGTGCATTCAATGCGGCTGCTCCCCACTACTGGGTTTGGCTTCCCAAGACGCGCCCGAGGTGGTGTTTCCTGGGAGAGGGAGGAGCCAGTAGCCGGGGTCCCCCTTTCCTCGGGCGAGGCGGAGAAGTCTCGCCCGAGGGTCATGGTCCTCGGGCGAGGCAGGGATTGTCTTCAGAGACCCCGTATCCTCGGGCGAGACGGAACTTAGTCCCCGAGGCTCTGCCTCTCGGGTCAGGGGTAAGTTGTGGTAAAAGCGGGCTGTTGCGGGTCAAGGCGTCGTAGTCGTGAATGCGCGGATTTTGGCCCGTGTATATGGATGAGCCGATAAGCCTATCGTGGGATTGTCTTCCCTCTCTCGAACTCATGACAATTACATTTGGTCCTTATTCTCATTACTTGGAGGCTTCACCCTGGGGCCCTCCCGGCCTAGCTGGGGTGATTTAGCAAATTGGGCCTTGTCAAATAAGTGTTTGGAGATGGGCTGCCTTGGGCTTTTAAAAGGGGGGCCCAAGAGATTCTCCAGTATATTAAGTCTTCCTTAGCGAGTCTGCGGGTTAGGGGCCGGCCTTCATTCTCCTAGTCACCTCTTTGGCCCAAAACGCGTCTTGGGTCGTCAACTCCGTCGTCGTCTTCCCATCAGTTCTTCTTCCTGGGCCTTGGGGCCGCGTCATCCTTCATGGGCTTACTTTCCCTACGGGTCGATTATTTTTGTCCCCGACAGTAGCCCCCGAGCCCCCGAGGGAGTAGAATAACTCGTTCGGGGGTTTTCGGCAATTGATTCTGGGTTTTTGGTCTAACTTTGATCTCGGGACGGGTGCGCGCGAGCGCACCCGTTGGGTGTAGCCCCCGAGGCCTCGGAGGAATATTTTAATTCCTCAGAGGGCTTTTCTTACGCGCTAGTAAGATCTGAACTACCCACTAATCTCATGTAAGATGTGCATGGGAGGTCCGGGATGCGGGGGCAGTCCGGAGCCCGCGCTTATGTGCGCAAGGTCGTTCCAAACCTCTCCGTCTTTTTACTTACGCTCCTCTGTCGCCTTTTCTAAAAAGAAGGAGGAGGGGGGTTGTGTCATACTGCCCTGTGAGCCGAGTATGACACACCCCATCGAGCATTGTAACAGGAAATCTAAGCGGAGTGCCCGTGCCTCTGCCGGAGCAGGGGTCGGCTGTGTGGTCCAGGACTCACTCCATGAAAACTCTCGGACCACCTAGCAGATCCCGGGTCCCGACAGGTCGGGTCCCGAGGGCCAGCGGGCCTCCCACGGATGTGACATCTCTGTAAGCGGTTACCGTAAGTCTTAGATACGTTCAGGAAATCCCAAGCTCCTGAGAGCTTAGGCTCGGCCGGTCGCGTGCATTTCCCTTCGGCCCCTTGCTCGGTCGTCCCGAGGCAGGTTGTAGAAACCCTGGAGGGCCCAAACTTAAGATCCTCCGGACCGTATGGTGAGCTCATGGCTCGGCGCTTCCTTCTAGAGGTCACGCGGTGCGGTGATGTTTCATTCCTGCCCGAGGGCTCGGCGCCTCCCGGGGGGGGGGGGCATTTGAGTTTAGGTGACGGCCTTGCGTTTTTGACCCTCGGGCACGTTCGGTCCGTGTCCGGCGCACCTTTTAAATTGCCAGCCCATACGCGGTGGTATCTGCTTTCATTGGATAGGGCGGTTCCCTCGCTACGTCCGCACAGCTACCGCCCACCACATTTAATCGCTGGGCCCACCGGGTGCCCGGGGTCGCCCGTTGTCGATTCGCTACACGCTCCCCGCCTTGTGCGATAAGGTTAATCTTGATCGATCGCTTTCTCCCCTATATATTCGGGGAGGCGGCGCGGCGTCGTCTGAGATCCTTATCCCCTTCCCTTGTATAGAGCTCTTCCTAGTGCTATGGAAGTGGACATTTCCCTCAAAGCGACTTCTATGACAGAGGATACCCGGAGCTTGCTTGAGAAAATTCCCGAGAGGACCCATCCGAAGTTGCTTTGAGATTTCAACCTCTCTCAAATGGCCGATGGTGCCCGATACCGGTAGTAACCCTTCAATCCTCCAGCCCCAAGCGTTTCCCTTGCGCCCGGGGGGTCCCGGCATCTGGGATCCAGAGTTCCATGGTACCGTGGTTAGTTAGGACGGCGGCCCTCGGGATTTCTTTTGGTCTAGTTTCCACGGCTCTCGAGGGGATTCTTGGTGTGTCCCAATTTCTCGGGACCCTCGGGCGTGGGCGGCCCCCGCACTCGAACTTGGCTGGTCATCCGGGCGGTGGAGCCCGTCTTTGGTGATCCACGATCGTCTCGAAGTGGCCGCTGGGGCGGAACATGACCAGATCCGAGAGGTGGGCGCTGATTGGCGGATTGCAGAAGATCAACCATACCTTGTGTCACCGACTGTCTTAGACTGTCGAGGTTTGCTTGTCTTCCCTTCTGGCTTAGATTTGCCCTCTTTTGTGTGTGCTGAAGGCCTTGTTTGGGATCGTGTTTCACAGGTTTTGAAGAAGTTTGCTAGGGAGAAGTCCGAGTTACTGCGGAAGAATACTTCAAACGACTTCCTTTGCCACACTCAGCTTGAGCTGGGCCGTCAAAAGGAGGTGGCGACTCGCCTTTCCCAGATTAACAATGACTGGGCCGCCCGTTACGAGTTCTTGCGGGCAGAGCGTGCTAAGGCTTGGTCTGACTCGATTAAGGCAAGGACTGAGGCGAATCAGGCGTTCCAAGATTTCAAGGAAGGTCATACTGAATCTCGAAAACTGCTCAAAAAGGCCCGGGCCGAGCGTGACCAGGCTATAGAGGAAGCCAAGAGGCAGTCGGACATGGCCAACTCTTTAAACATCCGGGTAGAGGAATTAGCCAAGGAGGTGGATTTAGCAAGGAAGGAGGTGGAATCAATCCGAAGCTTATCCCTCAATGAGCATAATGAAATATTGAAATGAAAAAGGATGTATGAAGGTATGACCTTTCTAATATTGGTTGGATCTTTTGACTGCGCCTGATGGTCCTGTCCTTTTGTTTTGGTCTTTAACCCTGTTCCTCCTTTTGGTAGAGGCGGAGAAGTCGCGGGCGGGGGCGGTGGAAGCTGTCACCGGTATGTCCCAATGTCTTAATGTCGAGGAGAACCTGCGCAAGGATTTAGAGAAGGCCGTGTTGGACCATTTTGATCGGGTTGGGCCTCCTGACCTGGCGCCGGGCGCTTCTGTTCAAAGTCGATTGAACGCTCTAGGAAAGTACGTCCGAGGGGAGATTCGGGGTGCTTTCCGTAACGGGGTGAAATGTTGTCTTGCGGTGATGTGCTCACATTTCTCCTTGTCGGACAAAACCCTAGAGATCCTCTCTAAAGGTTTCTTCTTGGGACGGAATGACGAAGAAGAGGAGATCGCCGACGAGAAGACTGATGAAGAGAAGGCCGCCGAATTCTATGCTCGGGTGGAGGGCCCCGCAGATGTGCTGGCCGCCCGTTTTGAGGACGAAGTAGCTCCTCCTTCTTCGCCTGTGGAATTAGGGCATGAAGCAGCCCCCGAGCCCATGGAGGTATCTGTGTATTCCGAGAAGCGGCGATGATGTCTCCAATGATCCGACGACCCCTTCAATGCCATTCCCGACCATGGATGCTGAATCGACGAAAACTCCAGGACCATGAACGTTTGTTGTGTTGTTTTTTTTGTACCTTGCGGCTCACGGGGTCATCAGTACTGATTTCTCCCGGGCGTATTGATCGCTCGAAACTTGGCGGCTCTTACTTCCATGCCATTAAATATTTCTCAAGTTACTTTCGCTTTTTTTCCTTCCCGAAGTTAATAAAGCGACCCGCAATCTTGTCCGGCTTCATTCCAAAATTCTTATGAAAAAGCCTATTGTGATTCTAAGGAATAAGAAAGCCTTTCTCGGTAAAGTGAAAACTTTCTTGAAGCCTTCGGGTTTTCGGGTAGAACTTTTCCGAGTGACCATCATAAGATCGTAAGGGGAGGGGTTCCCCCTCTGGTAGCCCCCGAGGTAGGTTTTTTGTCTGTGTTTTGAGACAAAATCCTACCTTAAGGCTCTCCTAATCTTGTTTTCTTTGGGCATGGCATATGTAGTTCATGTTTCTTTGTATAGAACTGACGGAGTCGTGGCACGTCTCAAGTTTGAGTACTTTGGTGGTACAAGATGGCCTTTCCTGCTCGATCACTATTTTGTGCTTCTTGCTTGTTTTTCCATTGGCAACCCTTTTTCACCTGGTCTAGTGAATTTCGGCTGGCTTTATGGCTGCCTTACTTGAGAAAATAGTTGGTAGTTCTTTGTATTGCTTTTTGCCACATTGGCTGAGTCAGTCGAAAAATTCCAGGCTTGAGGTACTTTAAAATCACGCCATTGGCTCTCTCTGTCCTACCATTGGTCTTTGGGTATACCACTACAGCAGCGTCTATCTTCCTTCTGTAAGGATACGAGATACCAAACATTGAGAATAAGTCTTGGCATACTCTTCAGTCTGAGGAGTGACAACCGGTAGGGCTTCAATTTGCTTGGAGAACTCTTCTGTCACAACCGACACATGTATGGCTTTCTTGGACACTTTTCAAAGGGGTCTGATCTCATCATATTCTCGTGTGGCGAACAGCAAACCTGGCCAGGGTGGTTGGTAGAGCCCGTGTTGGGGGATGCGTCTCGTGGGCGTAGTATCGTCAGCCTTCGCAGGTTCGGACTATTTCGTATCGTGAACTGCTGCTGGTTGGCAGAGTTTTTGCCTGATACTTCCCCCACTAGGGTGTGTGGGGCAATATAGTCTTCGTTCTCCCCTTTGGGTGTGTTCCAACCATCTCTTCGTTTTTGGGTAATTCTCTGTCATCTTTGATCACCGTGAGAGACTTAGCCTTGGTTTTGCCTTCTGGGCGCCTTTCTTTGACCAGATAGCCGATCGCTGGTATTCGCCAGATCCCGTGTTTCTTCATCATCTTCGCCCGACGATCTCTGGTTCTTGTTTGGCTTCCTTCCGAGGGACCTGTTCCCCCAAGTTTTGCTTCCGTTTTCGAGGAGGGTCCCGTAGCCCCCCGAGGGGGATCAGCCCCGGGGGTTGGATCAGCCCCCGAGGGGGTCCCTCGGTCTTGGTGTTTACCAGTGGGTTTGTAGAGGTCCAGGGTCGAGAGGTTTGGTGGTTCCTCAGCTCCTGTTGACGTAACCTTTACGAGCTCGTCCGCTGCTTTGTTGTACCTCTTCTTGGTATGCCGTTGTTCCAATCCATGGAACTTGTCTTCCAATTCTCTCATTTCTTGGCGACATACCCCTATTTCGAGGTCGTGGCTGGCAGAGTCCTTCATCACTTGACTCACCTCGAGTCGGGGGTCCTTTAGGGTAGGATCCCGAGGTCCGCCGTAACGTGGAGACTGCTTACCAAGGCTTCATATTTTGCTATATTAGTCAAAACCGGGATGTACAGACAGATTCATACCTGAGGTGAACCCCGAGGGGTGAGACGAATAGTAGGCCTGTCCCTGCTTTTTTCCTCGTTAAGTACTCATCGTGGCGCATCTTCCATCGTTCGGATTTGAGGGGCGCCGAGGGTAGCCAGAGCGAACAGATTGGTGGACCGCCAGGGGATATTCTTCTATTAGACCTACTACTCCCTTGGTTTTTTACTACGGTATCCCCTATGTATGCTACGACAAGTCGGCCACACATTGTTGATACGTAGTTCCGGTTTTGCCCTTTCCCGAAGGGTGTTGTGCGGTAATGTTATATCCCCGTAACAGTGACGCGGTTTTAATTGACCCGTGATAAAGAAAGAGGGGACTTCGGGTTATGTTTCATGGTGACTAATGTAGCCCATACACATCCATCATCTCCCCTTCTCCTTTCTCCTCTTTCCATTATTACAAGGTTTGCTAGCCTTAATGGATGGAACACTCCCATTTTTACTGCTGCTAGTAAAAGGGGTGATTCATGACTCGATCATTACATCAGTCCCAACGAGTAGGATCATAATAATCGCTATCATACGGCCCGAGTTCGGGGTCTACAAAAGCTCCGGTGCCGGGGCGATATCCAAAAATTGGATGCCAATCATGAAGCTCCCAGTAAGCCCCGAGGAGTGGAGGAGTTGCCGGCCGCCCACGGGCGAGTAGTTCCTCATCGGTTGGCGTGGTTGCGTTGGGGTATTGTCCGCGTCGTACCGCCGCCATCCACTCCGGTTCGCCCGGCACAGGAGATTCTAGATCTGTTGGGGCGTAGTCTTCTTGCGGCGTCATCACCCCTCGAATCTTCTGGCGGCCGCCGTCCTGCGATGCCGCTTTTGCGGTTGCCACGTTCTTCGTCGTCGTATGAGATCTTGCTGTCGGACCCGTAGATCTGTCTCCCCCCTGAGTCGTTCCCACGGGGTCCACCGCAACTGTCTGGGTTGCGAATCTGGCGATTCCCTCCTTGTTGCTGGTGTCGACGGGCATGGGAGGGAGGTCGTAATAAGAGCTGTCCTCCATGCGCCTTTGCTGATGTCGCATCTCCTGGCGGCGACGGTCACGGCGGCGGTTGCGTCTTCTTGAAGATTGGGGGCGGTTGCTCCCCCGACTAGACGGCAGCAGGATTGCCTCGAAGTCGTGGCCTTGTACCACGAACCTGAGGCTGCCGAACTGCGGCAGCGTCCCTTGGCCGTACTCGCGCTCCGGTGAGCAAGGTGGGAAGGAAAGAGATGCCGCCATCTAGGTTTGTGGGAAGTAGTTTTCGCACAGCGTTCCCCTACCTGGCGCGCCAACTGTCGGTGTTTTGAGAACCGGGGTATCTCAAGTACCGGCAATAATATATAGGCTGTGCGCTCCCCCGCCTGATGGCGTGTGCGAGCTTGGAAGACGAGGGGTTTATCCTGGTTCAGGCCATGGGGCCCTATGTCCAGCAGTCGTGACCTTTGGTATTACTCGCACCAAATGTGCACAAGAACCAAAGCGGTTACAAGGTGTTCTGGAGAATGAAGAAGGACTTCAATCCGGGATGAGTTGGCTAAGTGTGAAAACCTAGCGGAGGGAATCCGTTCTATGGTGGCATTACTCCCCATTTTATAATGTAAAGGAGAGATAATGTATACAATACGTGTCGTGTACAGAATGCTAAGGTGTCTACTATCCGTATCGTAGGCGTATCATGCCCGAGCCCGGACCTCAGGTTCCCCCGAAGGGAGTGCCCCGGGCGTGGACGCGTGTCTTGGAGTCTCCTATGTTCATGTCCGTTGCCCGAGGGGAGGGCCTCCCGAGGGCCAAATGGTGACCCTCTGATCTCTTTATGATCCGCAGCTGGCTTGGTCTACGTCCTGGCGTGGTGTCGACGTCCCGAGGGTCCTTGGACTCGTGTCGTGGAAATGAAGCTGTAAGCAAATGAACAGTGAAGTTATGTTTCCCTGTGCGGGGTGACGTATGTGATAACTGTTCCCTTTATGTCCCATCAACGGGGATGCGAGGAGATAGCGAATCGACAGAGCAATCGATTGCCCCCATCATCGCGGCCGTGAAGCAAAAAAGCATTCACGCGGCCGCTCCCCCACTACCGGGTTTGTCTTCCCAAGACGCGCCCGAGGTGGTGTTTCCCGGAGAGGGGAGGAGCCAAGTGGCCGGGGTCCCCCTTTCCTCGCAAAGGCGGAGAAGTCTCGCCCGAGGGTCATGGTCCTCGGGCGGGCGGGGATTGTCTTCGAGACCCCGTATCCTCGGGCGAGACGGAACTTAGTCCCCCGAGGCTCGCCTCTCGGGTCGTGGGTAAGTTGTGGTAAAAGCGGGCTGTTGCGGGTCGGCGTCGTGAGTACGCAGCAGATTTTGGCCCGTATATGGATGAGCTTCGATAAGCCTATCGTGGGGATTGTCTTCCCCGCTCTCTCAACTCATGACAATTACGTTTGGTCCTTATTCTCATTACTTCGGAGGCTTCACCCCGGGCCCTCCTTGGCCTAGCTGGGGTGATTTAGCAAATTGGGCCTTGTCAAATGAGTGTTTGGAGATGGGCTGCCTTGGGCTTTTAAAAGGGGGGCCCAAGAGATTCTCCAGTATATTAAGTCTTCCTTAGCGAGTCTGCGGGTTAGGGGCCGGCCTTCATTCTTCTAGTCACCTTTTTGGCCCAAAACGCGTCTTGGGTCGTCAACTCCGTCGTCGTCTTCCCATCAGTCCTTCTTCCTGGGCCTTGGGGCGCCCATCCTTCATGGGCTTACTTTCCCTACGGGCCGATTATTTTTGTCCCCGACACTAGCTCTTCGACTTCATGCCCACTCGCGGTGCCTACTTCATCGGCAATGTGAGCCTGACCCAGATGAACTTCCGCGGGTTCATGCTCGGCAATTGCGTCGCCATCCTCATGTCGCTTGCCACACCAAGATATTCTAACGTGTGGCAAATTGTCACCGGCTGCGACCCGAAGAACACCCGCACGGTCTTGGCCCCCAGCATTGTGTGACGGGCTGCCAAAAACATAAGGCAAGATCAATAGGAATCTTCGGTCCCCCATCCAGTGGTGGGGTGGGGCTCGAGCCCCCCCTACCTCCATGATTCTCACAGAGCGAGTCCCTCCGCCGAAACATAACAATAACTACACATATTTCTCTTTGAAGAGTCAACCTTTATAAAAAAATTATCAATATCTGTATCTCCTAATATTTAATATAAAATATATTTCACTGTTAATATATAACAAATATCGCACATCATAAATATTTTTTTTTTTCATTCCCGTGATGAATCTTTATATAGTATGAACTTTGGATTATAGAAGAAAAGTTTGATGATCCACAGATATGCACAGCATGGTCTTGTGCTTGCCACTGCTCCTATTAGTACACTACAATGAACACTCAGATCATTACGTACCTTTCCAGCCTACCCGTTTATCTTGTTTAGGGTTTGAAATTGGTGCACATAATTCTCTACTCTCCATCGATCCATTCGAATTTTAAGTACACGGAGAAGAACTTTGAATATCCATATGAATATGGATAATCCGAATCCAATTGTATGTGGATTTGGGATAGGATATAGAATTAGCAAAATCCGGAGGATGTGGATTATCCACAAATTCTATGCGGATTATCTGATATTTAGAATAAGATATCTGATAATTCTTCCTAGACTAAAATCGAGAGGAATTCGTGACTTCAAAAAAGTTCGTTCATCGAGAACTCTTAGTTTATGATATCGTTATTTGCCATTATAAATTTTGAATTGAGATGTTGCTTGTTGTTATTATATATTGGCTAATAACTTATCATATGTTAAGTGCTAATTATGTCGGTAACGTATGCTATGGAAACCGGCTTGCTGTGAAGACCTGTGCAAACCACGATAAAAAAAAGTCATCTAAATTTCTGAAAAAAAATCACACATGTAGATGATATGATGATGCACAATCCTGTAAAATATCTTGTCTAAATTCGACTTCGTTTGTGAGATATAAAAAACGAATATCTTGCACAATCCTGTAAAGCGAATACGAGACATTAAAAACTAAACCGAACAAATCATGTTTTACCTCACCATGGAACGGGTACCACTGCAACCTCATTGCATTGCCTCTCCCACTCGACTAATAAAACACTAGAAATTTACGATCACCGACGGATAATACGCATATATGTAGTGATAACTGGTAATAAAACCTAAACAGATACTACAGAGTAGCATATAGCAGGGCACACTCGGTGACAAACATGGGCTCGAATGAGTTACAGAGTCAGCCAAAACACTGCTCTGATGGCAACGGACCCGGGATGGACCCCTGCTGGAAGAACTGCAGGCCGAAGACAACGGCAATGGCCGCGATGGTGAGGTAGGCAACGCCCTCAGCGGCGCCGAGGAGCCCGTAGGGGCCAGCCGGGAGGCCCGACCCAGTGCGCACCTTGGTGGTGGCCGACCACCCGACGAGACCGGCCACGACGAGGTAGCTGACCCCCCCGCCGCGCCGAGGGCGCCGCCGGGGCCTGGAGGGAGGCCGCAACCCGTCGTCTTCAGCGTGTAGAGGGACCACGCCACGACCGCGCTCGATGCCAGCCCGGCGGCCCCTGCGGCCAGCTCTACGGTGCTGTTGCCGCCGCTCGGCTCCGCCTTGCAGGTGATGAGGCGACGACACGGGCGACAGCCGCGGTGGAGTGTGGCAGCGTGGCGGGAGCGAGAGCCAACGACGACCGGGATGATGGAGCGGATGGCCAGAGACGCCATGGTTGTGGTTGTCTCGTCTCGTGCGTCTGCCCTCGTTGCTGGATTGGAGTTGGACACTTGGACCAGCAGAGAGCGAGAGGTTTCTCTGAGTGGACCGAAGTATGGGGCTTATCCTCTTCTCGGTCGCCTGTCTGGACTGGAGTACACGGCCTGGTTTGTTTAGCCTTGTGCAGTTGTATTCGAAATCATAGCTACATATTTCAAACTTGACAATTGTAAATATTCGGTATCTGATGGTTCAATAAAGTTGGATCGATCATGATAGTGTCTTGATGGCTTTGGCTGACGTTTAATTTCAGCATTGTCTAAATGAGGATCCAGCTTAACTTGTGTGTCAAGGGGCAGAGGTTTCATTCATGTAACTGAGACTAGTATGATAATAGGCGGAGAAATTTTGAAAAAATAACGATTCTTTTTTAAGGTAAGGTGTTGAATAGGGATCAATAAGGCAAAGCAAATAATACACAATTAATATATACTTGTGGGAATCCTATCAAAAACAAATAAAACCCCCTCTTGCCGAAATAAACAGTAAATTTTTTGCACCATTTATATGTATTATATAGTCATTAGGGGGGCAACCCCTCCTGTTCTCCTAAAGAAAGAGCACACAAGTGAATAATTTGAACATTTTTTAAACACGTGACTGGGCACGTATTTAAGAGAAGAGTTAATATTTAAACATAAAGGAACAGTTTGACCATGCATCGTCCGGAAGCATGTCGTTAAGGTGAAAGCATCTAATTTTTTACCAAGTGCCTGAAATTTAGCGAGAACCAAGCTCTACAATATTCTTGCATATAAAACCCCCAAAATACCACAACAAAACCTTGTCTAGCATCACAAAATCACTTCAAATTCCACCAAAAGTGTCATAAGATCTGCCATCCCCGAATCCTGCATCAGAGAGGCAACCAAATGAGCCATGGGCGGCAGCAGAAAAAACTATGTAAATGAGGAAACAAGCCTACATGGAACAATTAGGAAGAATCGAACAATCTTTCTAAAGATCATAGTTTGACTCCACAGCTGTGGTGCCTATAAAGAAATGAGAATTTTGGTCAGTACAAGAATGAGATTGGATGAAACAAAGAGGCATGAAAAGAACATGTCTACCAGCTGGTTTGAGCCAATCCTGAACACACACAAGCTCTTCAACCCAGTATTTGCTTTGTGACTCTGTAATTGCTATTATTGCAGTCCTTGAAGCTACCTTGCGGTCAATAATGCAGGGTAGTGCCAATATGTCACGTGCCATTCGAGCAATTGTAGGATAGGTCAAGTCATGCTCCTTCCACCATTCGAGAACACTGGAGTCACCTGTTTTCAGACATGGCTCTTCCAAGTACTGGTTGAGTTCAGACAATGGTTGCTCACCGTATGGATATTCAGATTGATAAAAATACGTTCTTAGCATATCTCCACCCACTACAGTTTTCTTGCTAGTTTTAGCCCTAGAAGTGCTGTTATGGTCTTCCACCAAATTTGAATACTCATTAAAGACGTTGGCCAATGTATTAAGCACTTCTTGAAGATAATCATCCATATCGTCATCAAAAGTGTCACAATCAAGATGAAGACGGGATATGACGTGCCACAGACGGTATTTAGGATCCATGACCATTGGCATAAAAAAATGCAAGAAAGAGACTCTCCAGGTTTCCATGAATTTCCTTTTCATCTTTTCCCGCACTTCAGAAACTGCTCCGTCTTCCCTTGATGTGTACATAGAAGCTTTGCGTTGCACCTCTTTCTTCACATCCCACAACTTGTCAAAAAAATTAGTTGGACTAGGAACACTGTGCATGGAGTCCATGTGTTTTTGAAAATTCTGCAAGATGTTACAAATTTTATTTGCATGTTTCCAGTCTTTTGTTGAAGGTGCATAGTTGCAGTTAGGATACTGTACTAATGATGGAGTGGTGCTTGTTGTATACTTGGAAAACTTTTCTGACTTCCCCATGTATGTGTCCAGCTCATCCAACCCCACCTGAATAACTTGATTAAGTAAATGAGTTGCATAACGCACCACAAAGAAGCTACGATTTGCAGCAAGTTTGTTCTGTTTCTGTAGACTGGCTTTGACATCCAAAGCCACTGTGTCATCTATGAATGCATCATCCAGTATAATGCTGAAAATCTTGCTACCAAGATTCCATTTTATAATTGACGCCCATATGATATCACCCAGTTCTTTTGCATTGGAAGAGGGATTCATGGCATGAAATCTGATTATCTTTTGTTGCTTCTCCCATTTGTCATCGATGTAGTGAACAGTCAAGCACAAGAATGCCAAGTGTGGACGCGGATCATAGCGCCACACGTAAGCACTCAAGCAAACATGGCTGCGCAAGGCTATTAACTTCGCCTTGAGCTTGGACTCTTCTTGTTGACACAAGTTCAAAAAGTGTGTATGCAGATACAAGAAGGATGGCATCTTGACCACAGGATTCAAGTAAGCAACAAGTTTCTTGATTCTATCTTGTTCCATCATGCTTGGGTTGTGTCCGTGTATGGACAATACCCTGACAATTTCTTCATGAGAAAAATCCTGTTTATCCTCCCAATTCTTGCAATTAGAGCCAGTAGGTATGACCTGCTTGTGTGAAGCAAGATTCTTCTGCTCAGGCACCACAAGTTTGTCATGAGATCCATTCTGATCAAACTCCTGGTTCTTTGTATTTGTGTCATTGGTATGAACACCGGGCAAGGTAAGCCCCCTCGCTCGGTGAGGCATCTTGTGTGCCCCAAAGTTTCTTTTTGGTCGGATCGAAAAGAAAGGTAGCTTCTTCCTCGCATTGGTCCGCAAGGATGTGTGTTCATGCCGCCTTGGCCTCTTGGGAGTCCCTCGAGCTACAATTGGCCCCGGGTGCCTTAGCAGTCGCCGTTGCCATTGGTACTAGCCGCGGTTGTAGACCCTGGGTGGCGGTGCTTGCACTCAGCCCGCGCCACCTTCCCATCAACAAAGGTGGGTATGAAGTCATCCCACACCTTCGACCGAGCCTTTTACTCAACAATATGCCCGAGTTGAGTGGGCTGGTATTGCCGTCGGCGCTCTCCTCTTTTCACCTTCACCTTTATTGGCATTCTCATCCACATGTTGCATGCCTAGGCAAAGAAGAGCGACAAATTAAGAATATGAACCAAGTTTGGCATAGTTATGATGCTATTTGAACGTTGCCTTAATCCACCATACAGATTTTGATTTGATACATTATCCGAATAGTCATATATACAAAGAACATAGAAGAGGCTATTTGGGGAAGTTAACTTGATAAACTTTCATTGGAAAAGTGTACCGTAAATGGAACAATAGTTGGATATGTAGCTATAGACACTTAACCAAAGCTATGCCAGTAATTAAGTAATGGCAAAAAAAACGATTGAACAAGCTTACATTTAAGAGTCTATTCCATTATCTAAAAAATCGCATGCACTAGTGAATGGAAGAGTAAATGGGGGCTTTTTGACATTTGAACAAGATATAGCAAGATCCGTACTCTTACATTCACCGTGGCTGGGATCGGGGCGATTCAAGAAAGGGTCATGGATGTACACATATGACATATACACCCGATTGCAAAAGGTTCGAAGTTAGGACTTAGAGGCATCCAATGGCCAAATACCTTTAGGTTAGGGTTTGGGTGCTCGTCTCCACTCAGCCAGGAAGGGAAGAGAAGGGGTGGGAATACCGTGGGTGCTTGTCGCCGGCGAAGAGACCGCCTCAACCTCGGCGTCTGGCGGCGGCGGTGGCCCTCCAATCGTCGGAGTCTCGAAGAGCGAGACTGCAAGAGGAGAGACGTAAAACACGCATCTAAAACCATGAACAGAAAAATGCGGCGGCCGGCCGCCCACTGAGTTGTTCGGCCCGGGAGCGCGCCCGCCGCCACGGGCCTTCTTTTCACACATTTATTTTGTACTATATATATAAGCATTTTTTTCATGAAGTTTAAAAAGCATATGTGAGCATCCAAATTAAATTCGAACTTCACCGATGTGCTTCTACGATAAGTTTTTAAGAAAAAAAAAAAATTTCGTATGGACATATCCGATAATTTATATTAACAAATAGTAGTCTCATAAAGAAAGAATATTTTCTTTTATTAAGCAATGGCAATGTTCTAGATCCAAGATAAATGTTTTGTCTTCACATGAAATTGTGCTATGTTTAGGGTAACAATATTTCAAATATCTTAGAGAATAAAGTTCTAGGTTCATGCGATGTGAATGATTTTAAGATAAAAAAAGATGTAAATGGTTTTGTAATATTTATGATATAATAGAAAAATGTGGAGGAAATGCTATGAAATTATAGACAAACATTAATAAATAAATAATTTAATATAAAATAAATAAATAAACATATAAAATGTAAAGGAAATGTAAATAAAATTAATAAAATAAAAACCATGTAAGAGAGAGAAAAAAAAATGAAAATATATCACATTGATACTCAAATAGCCTAAAATATATTGTAGAACATTTCATAGGTGGTATGTGAATAATCAAAGATACATCATGGAACATCTTAAAATTATGTATTTTCATATGACAACATCACACTGACTATTTAAAATTTATATTTTCATATGTAAATATATATAAAAATAATGATCTCGTGCTTAAAAAAAGTATAGAGAATATTTTATCCCTTACACATGCTTGTTGCTAAATGCTAATAAAACAAGCACACCAGGTGTGCTTGTTACCACCATGAGTGACCCGTTGGGTACATGTGACCCGAATTTGAGTTCAAAGTTGTACCCGTGACAGGTGATAGTTTTAGCGGGTAGATTATATGTTGAAGCGTACAGGTATGTGTCCCAACACAAGGAAACGGGTTGGTTCTCTGTGCCACTGTGCCACCTGCTTGTGTGGTCCACCTTTCCTTCAGGTGATTTGTCGTGTGGCGAGTTGGGCTTCTTGGTAGAGGCGTCAGATTCGTCGATGCTTAGCGATGTGTTTCGCTAGGTCGTTGAGCGTTCTCAAGGCATGTCAAAGTCAATGTGCTGCTCAAGACGGCAACAAAAACCTACTTTCCATTGCTAGGGAGGAGGTCGGCTTCAAGCTTCATGTTCCAGACACCGGTGGCGATGAAGACCGGGAGGTGTTTAGAGGGACTAGTTTGTATTTTTCTTTTCTTTCAAGAAGCTAGGTCCTTGTAAGCCACCAAATTTTTCATGTGAAATATAAACCCGGTTTTCTCAATAAAATAGGTTAGTTTGGGATAGCAAAACCCAACGGTTAAAAACCTGTTGCCATCTCTAGACGCAACCATGTCACATGGCTGCGTCCACCCGTTCATCTTCTGGACAAGCCGAGTGCAGGCCGGTCCCGGGTGGGGCGGGAGCGGCGGTCGTCCCAGATCCGTAAATTGGATGGCCCCCCGTGGTTTCACGTAGTATGAAATAGGAAACCGTAGATGCGGACTCCTGGTTTTCCGCGAGGCCGTGATCGGCGCAAAGTCGCGACGCTTTCCTTTCATGCTCGTGGAGGCGTTTTTGCGCATGAGGCCCGGGCGGCATGCGTTCGGCAACAGAGAAGCCAATCCGTAACCAAGAAGCTGCCAAGCAGGCCCCACCGCCGCAGGAGCTAGGGGCGGCGTCGACAACAAGGATGCAAGGACCCGACCCTAATATCACCTCACTCTCTCAGGATCTCATCTAATCTCATTGGTTGATCGCTATTCCATCATCCCGGTTCGGCCCGGCTGTTCCGGTTCTAGTAGGCAATGTACAAATCTGAAATTTAATTCGTGCGTGTAGATGTTGTTGTTAAGGAAAACTAATAACAAATCACTTCTGCAGTTTGTTCACGTAGTACACTAATATTAAGCATTCTACTAATCTTGCTATGATAGTCCTTACAACAGCAATGGTTTCAAAAGGAAGCCATAAATATAGTCGACATCATTTAGGAATACAATGAATGAGATAACTGTAAGGAGACACCACTATAATATCAATATATTACCACAAAATATTATAAAGTTCAATAATATTATAGTTCAGTGACATCAATGGATAAAAATTCTGGATCCGCCCCTGAAAGAGCGAAAGGTGGATAAAAACAGCAACAAGAACTGCGGAGCTTTAGCCGAACCATCGTGAGCAAGAAAATGGCCCACTGGAAGCTTTATCATGTCCTCTTCTAGAAATAGTAGAAAGAAAAAAAAAAGATGTAATAAACGATTGATGTCGAATATTCTAGGGGCCTCATTTTTTCATTTTATCCTCGACCTCACTTCTAGAGCCCGGCCCTACGCTGAACCACATGGTTCTCCCTCGCCTTGTGGAGAAATAAATAAAAGAGATGGATAGTCGGAGAATACAAGCAAGAGCGTGAATGAAGGACAAACGCTAGAAAAGAGAGTGGTTGATGTGACTTTGTTGTAAGAGATAAGGGGCAGGATGGTCTTTCATCTATTTGTTTTATTTCAATGTGTTTTAAATTTTTAATTATTATAATCTTAAATTTGGTTAAACTATATGAAAAAAGAGACGAGAAAAAGATAGAGTAGTATGCTCTTCATCCTTGTTTTATTTTACTTTATTTTTAGTGTTTTATTTTACAATTTATTTAATCTACTCATACGTGCTAGTAACATCATTACATAATAAGTACATCCGACTATAATGACATGCATGGATCGAGTTCATGCGCAATTGTTACTCCATCTACTCCAAAGTGCAAGTTGTTCTAACTTCTCTATCATAATAATTGTACCTTTCACTATCACTGTCTCAAGTATCTATAGTAGCAAAAAAAAAATTCGCATATATACACCGTGTGGAGAGATTAAATGATGACCGCTCGTGCTTGAGCAAAATCCAATGTCATCTCCGCAGCAGCAGTAGACTGTTCATCAGAGCAATGTCTCCTTACCTGCTCGCCGCCGGCGCGCTTATCTTCTTCCTCTACGTCATCAAGAAGAGCCGCAGGAGCAGCAAGCTCCCGCCGTCCCCGCCGTCGCTACCCCCTGATCGGCCACCTTCACCTCATCGGCCGCCTCGCGCACCGATCCTTGCACGAGCTGCAGCTTCACTATGGCGCCGGTGATGGCCTCCTCTACCTGCAACTCGGGCGCAGGCGGGCCTTGGTCGTGTCCACTGCCGCGGCTGCAGCGGACCTGTTCAGGAACCACGACCTCGCCTTCGCCTCCCGCGCGCACAGCGTGCCAGCCGACAAGCTGATGAACGGCTGCAGCAACGTGTCGTTCGCGCCATACGGCGGGAGCTGGCGCCGGAGCAAGAAGATCACCACGGTCCACCTCCTCTCCCAGCGCCGCGTGGAGGCGTTCGCGCCCGTTCGCGCCGCCGAGGTGGCAGCGCTCGTCGCGCGTACCCGCCGTGCCGCCGAGGCCGGGTTGGCCGTGGAGCTGAGGGAGCTCCTGTGCGGCTACAGCAACGCGGTGATCACACGCGCGGCCACTGGTGCCGCCGGCGTAACAGCTGAGAGGCTGAAACAGCTGTTGGGGGACTCCACGGACCTGATGGTGGGCTTCCAACCGGAGGACGTGCTGCCGGATGCGCCGGCGAGGTTAGTGAGATGGGCGATGGGCCTGGATAAGAAGCTCGACGACGTGGCCGAGGCGTGGGATAAGTTCATGTCCGAGTTAGTGGCCGCGCACAAGGACGGTGACGGCGCGAAGGAGGATGAGGACTTCTTGGACGTCTTGCTTCGACTGAGGGAAGAAGGTACCGACGGGCTCGAGCTCACAGACGATCGCATCCAAGCTATCACGAAGGTTAATAACTTTGCAGAAATGCCCATCCTCTGTTAGTTTTTTTTAGAAAAGTTTATATTAATTGGACCTCTCATCCATGCTTGATTCTTGCATCTGCAGGACATGATAGTCGCCGCAACTGAAACATCAACTCAAACGCTGGAATGGGCCATGGCCGAACTCATGGCCAACCCGCGGGTGATGAGCAAGCTGCAGGACGAGATAGCGCGAGTCGTCAGCACCGAGGAGACGACCATTGCTGAAGCAGACCTGAACAAAATGGAGTACGTGAAGGCAGTGTTCAAAGAGGTGCTTCGGCTCCACCCACCAGCGCCGCTCCTCCTCCCGCACGAATCAACAACGCCGGCAGTCGTGCAGGGCTACGAGGTCCCGGCCAAGACGGCGCTCTTCGTCAACGTGTGGGCCATTGGGCGGGACCCAGCTGTGTGGGACACATCGGACGAGTTCCGCCCGGAGCGGTTCTTGGGCGGCAGTCCCCGGTGAACTTCAGAGGGACGGACTACCAGCTCATCCCGTTCGGCGCCGGCCGGAGGATCTGCCCCGGCATCAACTTCGCGCTGCCGGTCATGGAGCTCGCGCTCGTCAGCCTCCTGCTTTACTTCGAATGGGAGCTCCCTGCCGGCATGCGCCCGGAGGACCTCGACATGGGCGAGGCGCCGGGGCTGACAGTGCCGCGCCAGGTTCCCCTTGTCCTAGTCCCCAAGTGCACGACGCTCGTTCGGGCAGTAATGGAGTAGCACAAGCGATTTGATGTGCCTCCATGGTTATCGAGGTTTCATTTCTCTCTATGTAGTATGCACACAAAGATCCCCGTGTCCTTTTTGAACATGTGAAGAATGCTTGCTGCGATTCCATGTCGTGAATGAAGTCTGAACAGCAGCGTGCTGCGTTTTTTTTCTGTAACTTTCCTCTATTTCATTATCAATCGCCCGAGGCCTCAAATATGATCAGATCATACGCATGTGGAGGTACATGCCACAACTCCGAACAATGCGAAGTGTGGAAACCTGTCTTGCTAACAAACGAGCAACCTTATTACAATTTCTACTAATATACGAAATAGAAAAAACTTGTAAGTTGGAGCTATGTTCTTCAATCTCTCTCAAGATATGATGGATAATAGATAGTTGCATCTCCTTATTCTTCCAAAGCTGCATAAACTGGAGGCAGTCCTAGTTCCACTCTAGCCTAAGACCAGTATCTCTGCAGGCAATAGCTTCCATGAAACATGCATCAAATCCATTAGCATACCATACAGCTTTGCCTGCTATGAATGCACCTCGCTCATCTCTGACAACACATGTTGAAGACCCTTGGTTGCAATCTTCATAAAAGGCGGCATCAGTGTTTACTAGGAAATATGTCCGTGCGTTGCTACGGGTTATTTCAAACTAAATTTATTATTTGAAGAAAACACCATTCTTTTAATTGTTATACTCCACGATGGATTTTTTTTGACAAACAAACATGCATGTATTGATTAGCAGCATGAGGCTGCAAGAACCTCCACTTGAGGAAGGTTTATAGAGGTAAGTGCTCCACTAAGTGGACACCGATGATCATTGCCTACATATGAGTAGTCAGGAGAATAAGATTGTGACTACAGGGGCCATGTAGGCAAGCCTAGCTAAAACATTAGTTGTGGTATTAAGGTTCCTGCTGATTTTGAACACCTTGGCATTTGTATTGATGGTCACGTCAAATATTTCAGTGTAGGTCTTCATTCTCCAGTCAGGCGGGTGTGAGTGATCCTCAGAGTTGAGGAAGAGCACCAGCTGGCTGCAATCATAGAGAAAGGAGACGTTGGTGAGGTTGAGGTGAACTGAAAGAAGTCCGGCGAGCGCCAATGTTGCTGCCTCTGGCATTATGACTGAATAGGTTTCAGTCATCGTGGCCCTGATGTAGATGGTGTTCGATGGTTGGACCTACATGTTAACAAATAAGATGCCAATGCCTGCTCTTCTTGTGTGATGGTGAGCCTAGTCCGGTGCAGTGGACGTGTCTACAAAGCACCTCACTCCTCGAAGTGTGGCCGACATATGGATGGAGTACCTGTCCACCGAGCTTTCTGCAAAATGAGGATCCATACCGTGTGGTGGATGTTGTACTTGGTTGTGGTGGAAGCTGTGAGTAGTAGTTGCTTCATGGACATAAGCCTGTAGACCTGCATTTGGGGAAAGAGGATGTGGATGTGTATTGGAATTAGTGGATTGCATGTTCATCATTGGACCAGCAGGGAGAGGTGTAGTGTTGTATCGGCCTCCTTGATGGGGTTCCTGTTTGCCTATTGCTTGCAAATAAATTTAAATATGTGCTTTTGCCGCAGCATGAACCTGAAAAGGAGTCCAGGTTTTTGAGTGGAATCTATTTTCATTGCGGGCCTTCCAAATGTACCACATGGTGAATAAAGTAGTGCAAAGAATAGTATCAGTAAGGTTATTGGTAATGAGCAGCGGTAGAGAAATTTGTATGCCATCCTCCATTTGAGTAATAACCTGTGTTTGAAGGGGAGGGTCAGCAGTTGCCCATACCTATGTTGGAACGTCACATTGGAAGAACAAATGGTTGTCATTTTCAATAGCACTACAGTAACTTCAGTGTTGATCTATGTGGGATGAGTATCTTCCTGCTCTCTCCCCAGTTGCAATGTGGCCCTTCTTATAATTCTCCAAGCAAAGGTTTTTAGGAGGGGAGGAATGGTTTTACTTTTCCAAACTTTTTACAAGATTTGATTTGCATCATGGGTAATGCTTCTGGATCCATGAGGGGGAGGCTGTGGTTCTATTGAGAGGCTAAGTGGGTGTAAATAGCTTTGGTAGTGCAAATGCCATTGGTAGCAGGGGACCATCTGAGGATGTCATGGTGTGTGGAATTGACAATTTGTGTGTTCTGAATAGCCTGGACAGCTTCTGGAGAAAAGGTGTTGTCTAAGAGTTGCCGGTTCCAGGTGTGGGTGCCAGGAAACCAAAGGTCAGCCACAGTAGAAGGCAGCGCAGAGCTGGTTACTGGAAGGATGAGGTGATCATGGATATCTTTTCAGACAGTGGTCCAGGGGGTGGACCAATGGAGTTGTTCCTAGTATGAAGTTGGTAAACTACATTGGAGTCAAGGTGATGTCTTACTTGTAGCACAGAGGACCAATAAATGGATTTGGAAAAAGTACCAAACCAATTCAGAAAATTCTCAAACTTGGTGGTTCCTACACATAGGGCATGTGCAAGCGTGGGAAAAAGCTTGAGGCCAAAACCACTTTGAAATATGCATGAACAACAGAATCATGGAAAACCTAAGTGCGGAGACATAGTTCGTGAAATGTTCCATATACCTCTGCAAAGGATGTTGAGCCTAAGGATGAAAACGAACGAGAAATATTCGAATCGAACCGCACCGTTTTCTATATTTAAACCAATCAATTCGTATTTTCTTGTCCGACTTTTCCATTTCCATTTCCGTTTTAAATTTTCAAATGTAAAAGTAGAAAACGGTTGAGGAGTTTTTCGACCGAGTTCGACCGTTTTCTACTTTTCTACTTTTAGTTCTGAATATTCTGAATTCAAAATTCTGAATTTTGTTGTCAAACATTACTATCTAGGCAACTATGTAAAGGTTGTGGAGCACTGATGGTCAGAGCCACAGTACATAGGCAACACACCCCCGTCGCGCCTCTTAGAATCGCCGAGGTGGGACTAATCACCTCGACTGGCTGCATCTGGTTTCATGCGGCGTTGTTATTGTGTTGCATATGATTGGGCTGACCGAAAGAAAGAGTGCTAGATGGACTAAAATGATAAGTTTGCTCTCTTGCACTCGAAAATTTGCCAAAATGGCACTTATTAATTTTTATGCATTGTGGGTCGATATTCCGTATTGAATTTTCTTATACCGACCGTGTTCGACGTAAGTCCGCTCAAATTAGTTCGTTTTTGAAATTCCATAACATAAGTCCGCGTTCATTTTCGTGTCTGACTTTACCGTTTTCTCATTCGTTTTCGTATTCAAATGTAAAAGTAGAAAACGGTTATGGGGTTTTTCGACTGAGTTCAACTGTTTTCATCCTTAGTTGAGCCTACCGGGTGTCAAAATTGTTTGACTTTTTTTTGTACTCATATACACCCAAAATAAGATCCCACATAAAATCTTAGGTTTTTTTCATGATTATTTGAATTACTGCATTTTTCTTTTGTGCCGCGTGCGACAAACCATGGTGAATTACGTATGAAAAACAAAAAGGACTTTGAACCCACCTCCACAAAACTTTGTCTCCTAGGACATAAGAGACCTTGTCACAAAGTTTGGCACCGTTCTAGATCTTTTTTTTTTGTGGACTCAGTTCAACTTATAATTACCGAAAAGAAGTCGCTTTAACATTCAATAAAGCTAGAAAAAACTACTAAACCAATTTAGAAAATTCTCAAACTTGGCGGTTCCTACACACGTGGCATGTGCAAGCGTGGGAAAAAGAGGCCAAAACTACTTGAAAGGTCCTAATGGCTAGAGGGGGGGGGGGTGAATAGCCTATTAAAAATTCTTGCAACAACACTAAGCAACCGGATTAGTAAATAAGATGGCGAAGCTAAATAAGCGGTGCGACAATCTAGCTAAGCAAGCCACAAGTCAATTGTATAGTCTCTAAACACAATCAATGACTAGATCGCTAAAAACTCCTAGGTGAACAAAGAGGCTATCTAATTTTACTTCTAGGAGCTAACAAGACTAAGCAACCTACTCAAGCTACTCAAGCTAACTAGCTAAGCACCCTAACAAGATATGATACCAAAGTAAAGCAAAGAGGTGCTAGGATACAATACCACCGGTGTAGTGTCGAGGTTGAAGCCAATCACCGTGTACAAGAAATATCCAACGAGCTAGCACACAAGACATGATGATTTTTCATCGAGGTTCACGCGCTTGCCGCAAGACGCTAGTCCCCGCTTGTGGCGACACACTCACTTGACGATTGCTAAGCTTAATGGCCGGTGCCAAATCACGGTGGGACCTCAAGCAAACCGATCACAAGAGAGGGTCAAACAAGCCATGAGCAATCCACTAGTGCTCTTTTCGCGAATCCCGCGGGGTAAGGAACGACCCCTCACAAACCACCGGTGTGGCCTCGAACAAGCTCCAATCGAGCTCAACACCGCCTCTTGCTCCAAGCCGCTAGGGAACCAAGCAAATTCCCAAGAGAAACAAAATCCCGCGGCTCCAAATGCAACCAAGCAATGCAATGCACTTCTATCACTCTCAATCTCACCAAAGATTCGAAGTTTAGATGAAGAGATGAGTGGAGAGGAGTCTCACAAGCTCACAAGTGTGTATGAGTGTTCAAATGTGCAAGAGAGGCTCAAAAGACCCGGCCATCCAAGTATTTAAAAGAGTCCTCCTCGAGATAGAGCCGTTGGGGGGTTTCTGTGGGGTGAACGGACGCGCTGACCGGACGCACCAGCGAGTCCGGTCGTGCTTCCGGTCGTAGCCGACCGTGCGTCCGGTCACAACCGACAGAGCCCCCGCCCCACCGACGTCGAGAGCGCGAGTCCAGCTTGAGCACCGGATGCTTCCGTCCACCGCGTACGGTCAATCCCACGAGCCATGTCCAAAAACATGCTCTCTGGAAGTTCTGATCGAAGCAATCGACCGGTCGCTTGCTTCCGTCAGTTCCAAATTCGGCCGGCCGTCCGGTTGGCGGGCGCTGCGTGTTCTTCATTTTGTTGTCGCCCTTTGCTTCAACCTTGCTTCGCCTCTTGCCTCAAGTTGCCAACACGTCGAAGATGATCACGTTATCACTTATGTTAGCATGTCGATCGGTTAGGCAAGAACGAAGTTAGTGCTCTCATGTCCTAAATGCAATATGCAAGTCAATTGGACCTAGAAGCACTTCACCAAAGGATTGTCACGGCATCCCCTCTTGATAGTCGGCTATCTATCCTATAATGTGATCACACGCTCTATCGTGTCTTGATCACCGAAAGGAAAACCCTATCAAGTATACCTTTGCCTTGATCTCCCGGGTTCCTCTCAAGCCGATCACCGAGCTTGACGATCCACCATGTCCACCATCATCGTCCATGTTCATGATCATCATGCTCCACGTCATCCATGTAATCCTATCTCTTAAGTCATACTTAGAGCAAAGGATTAGCACGACAAGTGTGTCATCAATTTCCAAAACCAAACATAGAGATTTCAACTACCCTGGAATATGGGCCATTTTACCTAGGGCCACAATAAGGGCTCTCGGCAAAAAAACCTTTGCTGAGGGTCCCGCATCATCGCCCTCGGTAAAATGATCATACTTTACCGAGGGTTTGGCCCTGGTCTCGGTAAAGTGCTCATCGGCGGGGTGCCCCACTTTGAATTAAAAACTTCGATTCAAAAATTCAAAAATTCAAAAATAAAGATACTTTCAGGGGTTTGGCCAGAGGCTCTCGGTAAAGGCCCTATGAAACGAGGACTTTACCAAGTACCGCTCCTTGCGGCACTCGGTAAAGCCTTATCCGGAGCCGAATTATCTTCTCCCCCCTCACTCCCCTCCATCACCCATACACACACACCCGCGCCCCGCCGCCGCCCACCGCCATTGCCACGCTTGCCGGCCCAAATGCCGTTCCCAAGCTTCGCTTGCTCGCCCGCCCGCGCCGCAACAGCCCACCGCACCACCACCGGCCGCCACCACGCTCGCGGGTGCCTCCACCACCGCCACCCCCACCAACGTCGGCCGCCACCATGCCCGCCGGGTGCCTCCTCCACCACCACCCCACCAACGCCCGGCCGCCCGCCACCACCACCACCACCACCACCGCCACCGCCACCACCACCACCACCACCAACGCCCACGCCCGCTACCCCCTCCTCCTCCACACCATCCACCACAATCTACTGAGCCCCGACACCCTCCACCAGCGTTGTCCACCGCCCGTCCCCATGCCCTCCACCGCCGTTGATTTGTGTTCCAAAGATATATTGCTATGATTTCTTTGTAATAGTATGTGTTGTGGTATATAATGCTACTAGTAGTTATGTTGCAAAAAAATTAAAACTAATTTCTATATCTCTATGTTAGATGGCTAGACGTAATCTTCCACAGCCGGAAGTCATAGGTTTCACTGGCCATGTAGCGACCCGGGGATTTGACCCCGATCCAAGATGTATGCCCACCATAGCGGCTAATGTTCTAATAATAGTAAGTATTTGTATAATCAATTTGTCAAATAAATTTGTATATGCATATTTAAAATTTATATGATTTTTAAATGTATTGCAACCAAATGACCAAATCACTTGGCTTAAACACTGTCTCGTACTTTGGGGTTCAACAAGTGGACGTCCAACACTATCATGATCTTAATAGTCGGTTGGATCGACAAATCCAATGTCGAATTAGCTTTTCCATACGCCTGAGGAGGAGAACTAGAATTCCTATACAAATCTCAGAGGCTGGAATAAAAGCACCTACGGACCAGCCATCGGTTGCACAAAAATATGTTGTCATGGGATGTGTACACAAGGTTGAAGAAATTGGGTAAACTTTTCCCCACATTCTCCTCTTTCTAATGACAACTAATAGTAGGAACATGAGGCATGATGTTGCAGGATTGGTCGCAAACCTGGCTCGGATGAACCGAAATGATGTGGTAATCACCTAGTTTATATCTAGAAATGATATGGTAATCTCGATGTGTTCTCATAATTTTTTTCCAATAATTACAGGTTCAAGTGTATTACTAAACCTACGTTGGATAGTTATGCATCGATTCTAACCCAAGCAATATCGACATTGGGTTATGTTTCGACACGGGCTAATCCAATGCCAACACTCACTACGGATGGATATCAGGCAAAGGTGGTTGCCAGTAAGATTGGAGACCCAGCGACATGTCTAGCTCGATTAGCCGTCGTTAGTACACCATGTCGTATTAGTTGTGAAGCAAAGGAGGATGTATTAATTAGAACGTTGTTGCACATTTCGGAGATCTGTGGTTTCAACATCGGTGGCCTACACTTCACCCAGTTATTTCAAAACCGGTAGTAGTAAACTTGTAGTGAAGTTGTAGTAGAACATCTTTTGATTGTAGTGACTTGTTTTAAATTATGCAGGTTTTAAATTATGCAAGTTTATATGGATGTGATATATATGTGACTTGTTTTAAATTATGCAAGTTTGTATGGATGTGATATATATATATGACTTCTTTTAAATTATGTTTGTCAAGGTGGAATGAAAAAACAGAAACCCAAAAGAAAAAATATGGTAAATTTACCGAGAGCCACAACAAGGGCTCTTGGCAAACATGATTCACCGAGGGCCGGGGACCTGGTGCTCGGTAGAGTGACCATAATCTACCGAGTGCCTAACCCTGCTCTCGATAGAATTGATGGCATAGGGGCGTTAGGTTCTTTGCGGGCGGGGCGTCAACAAGATCGCAGGACGGAGCTTTGCGGAGGGCTGGCTCTCGGTGAACTCAACCTCTACCGAGAGCCTCGAGTTACCATGGGTGGGCTTTCGGTAGAGTGAGCTCTACCGAGAGCTTGATTCCTCCGAGAGCGGCTCTCAAGAGGGGAGACTCTACCGAAGCGCTAGACGTCGGGCTCTCGGTAGAAGTTCTAGCGCTTGGTAGAGGCCCCGTGTACGATAGTATGCTCTTAAATTTTCTTAAACTATATGAAATAGACATGAGAAAAAGATACAGTAGTATGCTCTCCACCCTTGTTTTTTTATTTACTTTATTTTTAGTATTTTATTTTACAATTTATTTAATCTACTCCTATGTGCTAGTAACATCATTACATAATAAGTATCTCTCTATTTCAAATTATAGTTTACTTTAGCTTTTCTAGATATATTGATTTTGCTATGCATCTAATTATACACTATGTCTAGATATATAGTAAAAGAAACGGATTTAGAAAAACCAAAGTGAATTACAGTTTAGAAAGGAAGGAGTCAATGCAATAGGTGGTCTAATACCACCGCCACAGTAATGTCCGGCTAATGCGTGCTCTTCGATGGCCTAGCTCTAGAGACAATGACACAAGATTTATACTTGGTTCGGGGGCAAATCGGGCTCTCTAGTCCAAAGTGATCACTATCCGAGCTCGGATGCTCATACCGGGGCTAGTACAAGCAAAGGCGAGAGGGGAGA
This sequence comes from Hyparrhenia diplandra, assembly GCA_015847255.1. Lineage (NCBI taxonomy): Eukaryota > Viridiplantae > Streptophyta > Magnoliopsida > Poales > Poaceae > Hyparrhenia > Hyparrhenia diplandra. The sequence continues at coordinate 16,540 of JADLZK010011337.1, read as the reverse complement.
GGGCTCCCAAGTCTCTATGATTGAGGCTAGTGCCAATATCGAAAGTGTGTGAGTGCGGTGCTGGGTGTTGAAATCTTGAACCTTGCCTCAACCGGGAGGGCTGCCTCCCCCTTTATAGTCGCAGGGGCGAGGCTCGAGAGCTCTCATCGAAGTTGAGGACTTAAAGAAAGTGAAAATACATGTACAGAGTTTTGGATGCAAGAAAAGAGCTCTCGGTGAGCTCGGGCGCGGAGAGAGCTTCCTTCGAGCTCACGGGTGCTTTGGATGCCGAAATTGGTCGCCGCCGTCACGCGGGAATCGGGGTTTGGGGCGGTGGTCGGCGCCGCCCGCTCTAATCGTAGTTGGAAGACGTCTTCGGTATGGGCGTGCCCATACCGTGGATGGGAAAGGCGTACCCGTATGTACCGCATCGACAATCGTGGCGGAGCTGTTGGAGCCGACGGGGTATGGCGAGGTGGTCGAATGACCTCTCCCTGTAGCTGTAGCGCTACGTGGCTACAGCGTCCGTCAGGGAGTGGTTGGGCTTGTTAGAGAGTTGTTGACCGACTCCCGTACCCGCAGACTTCTTCGGGAAGGTAGGTGGTTGAGCTCTCTACAGTCGTCTTTGTGGCGCTCGTCACGGGGGAGCTCGAGCGAGGCGGAAAGAGGTCCCGGATGAGGTCTGGCGCGCCGGAGACGAGGGAGCTCGTCGCCCGGAGACCTCGAGGCGGAGCGGAGCGATGGATCTTCGTCTGAGGAGCTCATTTGCGAGAGCCCGAGCGAGGCTGAGGCCTGCCTTTGCGTGGAGAGCTCATGCGCGGCGAGGACCTCACGAGCCACGGCGGGATATCTCGTTCGTGGTTGTGCCTAAGACAAGAGCTCGTTTATGGGTATCCCGAATATCGATCCCCCACACAATCCGACTATAATGGCATGCATGGATAGAGACTAGAGTTCATGCGCAATTGTTATTGTTACTCCACCTACTCCAAAGTGCATTTGATGGATAGTGCAAGTTGTTCTGACTTCTCTATCATAATAATTGTACCTTTCACTATCACTGCTCGCTCATGCTTGAGATTAATAATTGACGACAGCTCATGCTTGAGCAAAATCTAATGTTATCTCCGCAGCAGCAGTAGACTGTTCATCAGAGCAATGTCTCCTTACCTGCTCGCCGCCGGCGCGCTTATCGTCTTGCTCTACGTCATCAAGAAGAGCCGCAGGAGCAGCAAGCTCCCGCCGTCCCCGCCGTCGCTACCGCTGATCGGCCACCTTCACCTCATCGGCCGCCTCGCGCACCGATCCTTGCACGAGCTGCAGCTTCGCTATGGCGGCGGTGACGGCCTCCTCTACCTGCAACTCGGGCGCCGGCGGACCCTCGTCGTGTCCACCGCCGCTGCGGCAGCGGACCTGTTCAGGAACCACGACCTCGCCTTCGCCTCCCGCCCGCACAGCGTGCCAGCCGACAAGCTGATGAACGGCTCTAGCAACGTGTCGTTCGCGCCATACGGCGGGAACTGGCGCCGGAGCAAGAAGATCGCCAACGTCCACCTCCTCTCCCAGCGCCGCGTGGGGCGTTCGCGCCCGAGCGCACCGCCGAAGTGGCAGCGCTCGTCGCGCGTACCCGCCGTGCCGCCGAGGCCGGGTTGGCCGTGGAGCTGAGGGAGCTCCTGTACGGCTTCAGCAACGCGGTGATCACACGCGCGGCCACCGGTGCCGTCGGCGTAACAGCAAAGAGGCTGACACAGCTCTTGGGGACTCCGTTGCGCTGATGGGAGGCTTCCAACCGGAGGATGTACTGCCGGATGCGCCGGCGAGGTTAGTGAGATGGGCGATGGGCCTTGATAAGAAGCTCGAGGACGTGGCCGAGGCGTGGGATAAGTTCATGTCCGAGTTAGTGGCCGCGCACAAGGAGGGTGACAGTGCGAAGGAGGAGGATGAGGATTTCTTGGACGTCTTGCTTCGGCTGAGGGAAGAAGGTACCGACGGGCTCGAGCTCACAGACGATCGCATCAAGCTATCACCAAGGTTAATAACTTTGCAGAAATGCCCATCCTCTGTTAGTTTTTTCAGAAAAGTTTATATTAATTGGACCTCTCATCCATGCTCAATTGTTGCATCTGCAGGACATGATAGTCGCCGGAACTGAAACATCAACTCAAACGCTGGAATGGACCATGGCCGAACTCATGGCCAACCCGCGGGTGATGAGCAAGCTCCAGGACGAGATAGCGCGAGTCGTCAGCGCCGAACAGACGGCCATTGCTGAAGCGGACCTGAACAAAATGGAGTGCGTGAAGGCAGTGTTCAAAGAGGTGCTTCGGCTCCACCCACCAGCGCCGCTCCTCCTCCTCCCGCACGAATCAACAACGCCGGCGGTCGTGCAGGGCTACGAGATCCCGGCCAAGACGGCGCTCTTCGTCAACGTGTGGGCCATCGGGCGGGACCCAGCTGTGTGGGACACACCGGACGAGTTCCGCCCGGAGCGGTTCTTGGGCAGCAGTCCCCGGTGAACTTCAGAGGGACGGACTACCAGCTCATCCCGTTCGGCGCCGGCCGGAGGATCTGCCCCGGCATCAACTTCGCGCTGCCGGTCATGGAGCTCGCGCTCGTCAGCCTCCTGCGTCACTTCGAATGGGAGCTCCCCGCCGGCATGCGCCCGGAGGACCTCGACATGGGCGAGGCGCCGGGGCTGACAGTGCCGCGCCAGGTTCCCCTTGTCCTGGTCCCCAAGTGCACGACGCTCGTTCGGGCAGCAATGGAGTAGCACAAGGGATTTGATGTGCCTCCATGGGTTATCGAGGTTTCATTTCTCTCTGTAGTATGCATACGAAGATCCATGTGTCCTTTCTGAACATCTGAAGAATGCTTGCTGCGATTCCATGTCGTGAATGAAGTCTGAACAGCAGCGTGCGTGCGTGAGTGCAATAAAAAGCGCATCATTGTTCAGAAGAAACCTTAATTTTTTACCAACAAATGAAGCTCATGCAGAATTAGCAATGCAAAAGTACAACAGAATAGGACTGGAGAGCAATGAACTAAAGCCTCCAGAGAACCATATACGGACTAATAAAAATTAAACATGAACCATGGTCATGGATAATCACATAGCATGTTCTGAGGACAACCATAGTATCTGGAGGTGGAGGGGGGGTGGGGGTTCCAGAGGAAGTATCAATCTAGAAGCAGGAGCTACTCACAAGCTTCACGGTACCGCCTACCAATGCATATATAAACCACAGTACAGCTCCATCTGTCCATCAGTAACTAAACCTAGTAAAAAGAATTGCTTGAAGTTCCCCACAAAAGTGTCAACTATTTCTCATCTGCATTGAAGAGGTAGCTAAATGAGCCACTGCCAGCAGCACAGATCATACAGGGTACATGAGGAAAACAGCATACACGGTAGATTAGAAAGCGGAGACCTTTTTTCTAGTAGAAGTACTCATCATCGGGTGACTCCACGTTTCTGGTGCCTGTAAAGACACGAGAAGATCAGTGTACAAGAAAGAGATCAGATGAAAAAACAGGAGATGCAAGAGCACAGGACGTACCAGCTGGTGTGAGCCAATCTTGAGTACAAACAAGCATTTCAATATGGTTCTCACCAGCCAACTCACACATTGCGAGTCCTGCAGTTCTTGTCGCTACCCTGCTGTCAGTACTGCACGGTAGTGCTAGTATATCCCGTGCCATCTGAGAAATTGTAGGGTAGATCAGTCTATGTTCCTTCCACCACTGGAGAACACTGGGGCATGAAGCAGGACGACCTGCACGAGCCTCTTGCAGGTACTGGCCAAGCTCAGTCATCGGTCGGTCACAACATCCATGTTCAGAGTTATCATAATAGTAATACGGCTTAGAGTCATGATAATACTTAGACAGCGTATCTGCATCCTCAACAATTCCCTTGCTAGTTTTGACCCAGTAGTGCAGTTAGGATCATCCACCTGATCTGTGTATTCATTGAAGAGGTTGATAAATGTATCACGTACTTCATGCATATAGTCATGCTTTCCATTCTCTTTAACAAAAAGCTTGATGCATTTCAGACTATATGTAGGATCCATTACCATAGGCATACAGAAATGTAAGAAACAGAATTTCCAGCATTCCTTGAACTTCTGTTTTATCTTTTCCGCCACTTTGAAAATTGCTTTATCAGTCTTATATCGACACCTGGAATGAGCCTTACTATACACATTTTTCAAAGTGTCAAAGAGATCAGATGGAGTAGGAAAGTTTGGCATCCAGTTTATATATTCATGAAACTGTTCCAAAATCTTAGAAATCTCACTTGCTGTACTCCAGTCCTCCGGTGATGCTGCATGTCTGATGTTGGGATACTGCACTGCTGAACAGTTGGAACCCTTTGCATACTTGGAGCACTTCGCTGATTTCTCCATGATTTTGTTAAGTTCATCCAGTCCCACATGGATAACCTGATCAAGTAAATGAGTTGCAGAACGTACTACAAACACGTTCCGGTTTGCATTGCCTTTGTTCCATTTCTGTAGACTGGTTTTGATATTTGAAGCCACTGATTCATCAACGAAAACATCATCCACTATAATGCTGAAAACCTTGTCATGAAGATCCCATTCTGTAATAGCTCCCACTATGATATCACTGTATTGTTTTGCATCACAAGAGGGGTCCATGGGTGAAAACCTGATGATCTTTTGCTGCTTCTCCCATTCATCATCGATGTAGTGAACAGTCAAGCACAAGAAGGCCAAGTGTGGATCGTAATGCCATATATAAGCACTCAAGCAAACCCGACTGCTTAAAGCAGCTAACTTCTCCTTTAGCTTGGACTTTTCTTGCTGAAACAATTCACAGATCTTCCCTATGAAGTCATAGTGAGGTGGCATATTGACCATAGGATTCAAGCAAGCAGCTACCTTTCTGAATCCATCTTGCTCCATCATCCTTGGTAGGTGCCCATGTACGGCCAATATCCTGACAAGTTCTTCAGGAGAGCAGTTCCGATCAACCTTCTCGTTCTTCTGAATCGAGTCATTAGGGAAGTCCTGCTCTGGCAATGCGATTTCCCCATGAGACTGGTCCTTAAGCTGGTCGGTGGAAAGCTCAGGTGCTGCAAGTACTTCATGACAGCCATTCTGATCAACTTCCTGATTTTTGTTATTCTTGTTGGTGCCTGCATCAGGGAAGGCAAGTTCCTGCACAGGGACTGCATCTGATGTGGCTGTGCATTTGTTTTGGCGGGATAGCAGGAATGGCAGCTTCTTCTGGTTTGGGTCAGAGCTGTCGGCTGGCGTGCTCTTCTTTGTAGATGGCAAGGGTCTACCCATCTGCTGCTTTAGCCTCTTCTGAGTCCTAGGGCTGCACTTGGCCTGATGATTGCGCAGTCCGGTAGTGCCATTGGTGCTGTTGTAGTTGAAGACCCGGTGGCAGTGCATGCATTCAGCCCGCACGACCTTTCCATCAACGAAGGTGGGTATGAAGTCTTCCCACACCTTCGATCGGAGCCTTTTACTCGGCCTTGTCCCAGAGAACAGCGGGCTGGGGATGCTGCCAGTGCTCTCTTCTCCGTCACCTACACCATTGTTGGCACAGTCCAGCACATCTTCCACACCTAGGCACCAAGAAACACAAGTTGTGAATATGGACAAACATGAGAATATTTTGTGTCAAAATTATCCTAGTGCAATCGAGCAAGCTTTTATTCAAGAAGTTAACTGAACATAGTCTTTTTAATCAACATCTCTGTTTCATAGCCTGAAAGAATTTTGTTCCATATCCAGGCGCCTGAATTTTCAGGGGATCTCACTCAAACTAGTACAATTAAAAGGACAACTCACAAGAGACAGCTCTTTTTTTTGTATCAAACAATGACAACAATCGTGTTCTATGGCCTTATTTTAGTGTGTGTTTAGCTATAGCCTGAACAATAACAAAAATCAGGCACTACGGGAGAAGTGCTGAAAGAATCGTGTTCTATAAGCCTGAACAGCGGGAGATATGGAGAGAGATGCAGTTCTTTACCATTGTCTTTTTCACCGATGTGGTTGAGGGAAACATCACAATCATCATCCATACCTACAAAACGATAAGGCTAAATCATCCACTCTGGCTCGCACATCAATTTCCGAAATAAGCGATCAAACCAACCAACCAACCAACAACAAAATCTACCGCGACGAACGGTTGCACGAGTAGCAGTGCATATACCAGAAACTATCAAGAACTTGGCAAAGGACACGCCAACCTTGAGAATCCCACGGGACGAGAGAAGGGTCACTGGATCTAGGTTATTGGAATCAGGGGAGATAGAGAGGGGAGCAGCGCATTCGTACCTGACCCCGAAGAGACGAGGTCGCTGCCGCTGCACTGCAATGTGGAACTACCAGGTAATCTGCCACCGTAAGGGGAAATCCGCACTAGTAGTGGGGGAAGGGGAAAACATTTTTCCGCCGCTTTTGCCGCCTCAGCTCCTGGGTCGGCGGATAGCACGGTCCACGGCCCACTCTGGCGAGACTCACGTGATTGGCTGAATAAGTGGATAGCACGGCCCAGGGCCCGTTTGCTATGCCCTTCCCATTTTAGCTATTTTCTCTCCTAATAAAAAAAGCTATTCTTTTGAGCGAATATTTTAGTCTCTATTCATGGTAAATTTTTTTCGTTTACCTAAATTAAGTTCATACAGTTTTTCAGATGCGACATTTAGAATCGTAATATTAAAAAAATACAGCGTTATATATACTATTGAATTAATTAGGGAAGTTCAAGTATTCCAAACTGTTTCATCAAAATAGCTTTTTAACAACCAGCAACAAAGCTGCATAAACATCGAAATATGCAAAATGACTACCATAAGTACCATTGGTTAGAGATAGTCTGAACATTCTATACCAATACATTAAACCGGTGCAGTGCAAAAGGGCTGCAAGGGTTGAAAACTCCAAGATCCAAAAGAGCCATGCAGCCATACAGGTAGCAAGTAGCAACTGAACATTAATACATTAGAACATCCGAATATACTGGGGGAACTACTTCTCAAGCAGTATAAGCACTTAAGCAGAGAGTGCCCATAAGACAAGTATCTGAAACCTAGAGATTGAAACTGTTGACAATATCACCTACTCGGACAAGCAAAAAGATTCATTACAGCTCCATCAGTAACTTAATCTAGTATCCAGAAATTGGCCTAACACACCATCTGAAGTGACCCACAGCTTTCCATCTTCGAATCCTGCATCGTCAAGGTAACTAAATGAGCCGTTGATAGTCGCATCAATTACAGGGAGGTACATTAGGAAATCGACGCTTACAGGGAATGGTAAAATATTAGTTGTGAAGATTAACAGTTGACTCCACCCTTGTAGTACCTATAAAGACATGGAGGTTTCAGTTATTAAAGACTGATTATAGATATAATGAGATTCAGAAAAAGGAGCAAGAGCACAGGATATACCAGCTTGTGCAAGCCAATCTTGAATACAGACGACTGTCTCAACCCCACTTCCATAACCTGACTCAGACAAGAATAGTCTCGCAGTTCTTATTGCTGCCTTACAGTCAGCACTGCATGGTAGTGCCAATATATCGCGTGCCATCTGACAAATTGAAGGATAGGTCAGGCTGTTTTCCTTCCACCATTGTAGAACACTGAACTTACCTGTTGGATATTGTGCCTCTTGCAAGTAATGATCAAGTTCAGTCAATGGTCGCTGACGATATGGATACTCAGTAGTTAGATACAACTCATGCAGAATATCTCTACCAATGAACTTTCCCCATCTCAATTTTAGACCAAGAAGTGCAGTCAGGTTCTTGGTCCTTGTTTGAATATTCACCATAGAGGTTAAGCAATGTATCATGCACTTCACAGATATAATCATCTATATCGCTGTCCACAGAATACATACTCGGTACAGTGAACGGTTGTATGCGTGCCTTAATGCGTTCCAGGCGGTATTTAGGATCCATGACCATAGGCATACAAAAATGCAAGAAACAGACTTTCCAGCATTTATTGAACTTCTTTTCCATATTCCGCCTCATATTGGAAATTCCCTCCTCCTCCTTCTCACGTGAGTAGATTTCTGCGAGTGTCTTGTACCTATCAATTTCCCAACAATTGCGAACCACCTTTTCCTTCACATCCCACACCTTATCAAACAGATTATATGGTCTAGGAGATTTGTGGACCAAGACCTTGTATCTATGGAAGTCTTGCAAGTATTTACAAATCTTCTGTGCTTTTGTCCAAGCAACCCCTGATGCATATCTATGCTTGGGATGATGTGCTGATGAAGGGGTGGGATACATCCTGGAACGCTCTGTGGAATTCTGCATGATTGTGTCAAGTTCATCCAGCCCTACCTGAATGATCTCATCAAGCAAATGAGTTGCATAACGTGCCAAAAACAAGCTCCGTTTTGCAGCACTTTTGTTCCTTTTCTGAAGACAAGTTTTTATAGTTGAAGCCACTGAATCATCAATAAATGTGTCATCCAGTATAATGCTGAAAACCTTGTCATCAAGACCCCATTCGCCAATAGCTCGCAATATGGTACAACTTAAATCTTCTGCACTGCAAGAGGGACGCATGTCGCAAAATTTGATGATCTTTTTTTCTGCTTCTTCCATTCATCATCGATATAGTGAACAGTCAAGCACAAGAATAAACGCTGTGGATCATAGAGCCACGTGTCTGCACTCAGGCAAACTCGACATGGTAAAGCTGCTAACTTCTCCTTCAGCTTGGTCTTTTCTTGCTCAAACAAGTCAAAGGTCTTCCTCATCAGGTCAATGCGGGATGGAATCTTGACCGCAGGATTCAAGTGAGCAACAAGCTTCCAAAAAGCTGTCTTGTTCAACCATACTTGTTGCATGACCGTCCATGGCTAATTTCCTGACGAGTTCTTCATAAGAAATGTTCTGATCAGCCCCTTGATTCTTCTTGTTGTGATCAGTGGAAATAACTGGCAGAGCTAGATCCTTCTGCTCAGGTGCTGCAGGTTCCTCATGAGACCCATTCTCAATAGCTTTCTGATTCTTCCTATTTGTGTCTGTGGGAGTGTCAAGCAAGGCCACATCCTGCCCGGCCATTGCATCTGCTGTGCCTGAGCCTTTCCTGACGCTGGATACCAAGATTGGGAGCTTCTTCTGTTTTGGATCAAAATTGATTGCTGCTGTGCTCTTTTTGGATAGATGGCAGAGATGTATGTTCGTGCAGTTTTTGCCTCTTGTGAATTTGGATCCCAGGGCTGCACTTGGACTGGTGATTCCGAAGGCTAGAGGTGCTGCAACAGTTAAGGATCTGGTGGCAGTGCATGCATTCAGCATGTGTGAGCTTTCCATCGACAAAGGAGGGTATGAAGTCATCCCACGCCTTGGAAGTGAGTATTTCCTTCGGCTTTGTGCCCAAGAACAGTGGACTAGGGATGCTGTCAGTGCTCTTTTCTGGTTCATCTATGTCATTGTTCACATTGCCAACTGCATATTCCACACATATGCATAAAAATACATTATTCAATACGAAGCAGGTTGATGTAAGTTATGCTGGAAATCGAACACTGTCCTAAACTCCTAGCCACAGAGGTAAACAGAAAAGGCACTGTGGCTAGACATGAAGCAAACTTGAACAAAGATACAATGCTAATCCCTGTTTTAAAAACTTTTTTTAACGTCGTTTAATCTCGATTAAACGCTGAATTGTGGCCCAGTGTTGCGTTTAATCACAGTGTAGTTTAATCACAACACACGTTTAATCATGTTTAATCTACGTTTAATCACAAAAAACTCTAAACCATAGGCAAGCCTTCACCTAGCGTCTAGCGTTTTTTTTAAAACATGGATGCTAATCAAACATTGTCCTAGTGAAATTTAACAACCTTTGTGCGCGAGGTTAAAACAGATCAATTTTTCATACAGGAATAATCAAACCAACCTAGTGGAATCAACATCTGAGCAGTGTTGTGTATGTAAAAACACGACCAAGAAAAGAAGTCTATAACATTTGAGGGATAACACGGTATCATTCACTATCAGATTACTGCTAGATAGCAGCATGTAACGTCTAGCTAATAAATCGTTCTTGAGTGAAGGGGGCCGACATAACCAACAGGCCCGTCGCCTCCCCTCGCGGGCGACTCGGGTCTCAACCTAGCCACCGCGCCGCCACCACTCCCCACCCCTCTCCGGCTGCGCCGCCGCCGGCGGGGCTGCTGGCAAAAGGCCGGCGGCCAGCCGAGATGGCGGCGGCGTGGCCTGTCCCTCCTCGGGGCGGCGTCTGCAGCCCGGGCGGCCTCCTTCCGTCTTGAGCTGCGCTGAAAGCCGCGAGGAAGGTCACGGCGGGCGTGTCGGGCGCCGACGATCTCCGCGGCCTAGCGCAAGGGGCGGCGGGTTCCCACCTCCCTCTCCTCCGTTCTTCCCCTCTTTCCACGATCCGGACGACGGCCTGGCGGGATTTGCTCCGCGCCAGACCGGATGGCAGTTCGGTGGCGGGGCGGCCGATCTCCGGTGGGTTTGGCGGCCGGATCCCTCGCCCACGACCCGCGCCGCGGCGGCGGCGGTCGTGGCGGCGTAGGAGTTTCTCGTGCGGGCGTGGGCGCGGGTGGTGGTAGGGGCCTCTCCTACTCCGGCCGCCCCCCCGGGCGCTGCGGCGACGGGCTTGTCCGTCATGGGCGGCGCGGCGTCAAAGGGTCGTCGAGCCTGAAACACTTCCCCACGGACGCTCCTAGGACACGGGCCTGCACCCGGCGCATCCTGTCTTCTCCTTGGCCTAGATGGTCTGGCCGCGACCGATGCGTCAGTGGCGTGGCCAAGACGGCGTTATCGGCGTTGGTAGGCGGCAGGTGGACACGTGAGCGGCGGGCGAATGTTGGTTTTCCGGCTTGCCGTCTTGCCGGTCGGGGCCGACGCTACTTTGCGGCTGCGGTGGCGGCGGCGTCCACCGCCCCCTTGGCGGGGTTCTGCGCGGGGCCGGCCTCGACAAGCGACGGCACGTGGCGACAAGCGAGTTCGAGGATCCGGGCTGATGTCCGAGCGGCGGTATCTTGGCGAAAGCCTAGCGGCGGCGACGCCCGCGGCGCCCGTTCTCCCTGTTGGGGCGTCGCGCCCTAGTTTCTTCCACGGGTGAGAACCGGTCCGTTGGGCGGCGGCGGCGGCGGCGCGTTGCGCCCGTAACCTTCCCCGAAGGCGTCGCGGTGGATTTGGACTAGGCTAGGATTTGTGCGGGAGGCAATGGTCGGAAGTCGGAGCTGCGCTTGCGTTTGGCTTGTGCTCGGCAACGATGACCTCCTTGACCTTTTTGGAGCTCGGACTCTTATCTCTCTAGGGTCGCCGCCGTCTCTCTGTTGAACTGGCGTGAGCGTTTACCCTGTAGTGGTGGTGCTACATGTGGGTGGTGTGTTGTAAAACTCTATTCTTCTTAATATAACCAAAAAGCCGGGAAACCGGATCTTTCAAAAAAAAAAAAAAAAATCGTTCTTGACTCCTCTTCCCTTCCCCTGGACGCTGTTGTATTTCCGTGTAATCAGGTCAATCGAAATGGGGAGATTAAAAAAAAAGGACAATCGAAATGGGACAGTGCCCAGGTCGGGAAAAACAACAGGACCATCCAGATTACGCATCTACCACCTCGAACAGTCTCAAAAGGAACTTACCATCCACCATCCTCTCGTCTTTGTTGCCGCCGCAGTTGGGATTGGGACTCCACACGATTGTGTTATAAACCTATACACCAGACAGGCAAACAAACCAAATTATCTTATCCATCCCGATTTCTGCGTCGATTTTCTGAGGTAATAACCAACCGAATGAACCAGAAACAAAATCTGCGAAGGCAAACAGGTAGCGATGCATTTTGTACCAGAGATCATCGAGACACAGTGAGAAGCGCATACCGATCTTAATCTTCTACAGCTCCACGGTGCGCGAGAGAAGGAAGGATCAATCGGACGAGATCGGTGTGCACTGCTTCGGTCGCGGACTCCGAGCGGGGTGCGTAGCTCTCGGAATCGGGGAGATGGGGGCGGGAGACGTGGCGGCGTCCTTGCCTCCACGGCGGCGCGGCGGAAGAAACGAGACGCCAGTGGAGGAGGGAACAGGAATGGCTCCTCGCGCTCCTTTTTTTTTTTCACTCTACCCGCAAGGCCTACAGAGGCATTTCGTCATGGGCCTGAATTATTTTGTTAAAAATTGCTATATTTCATAGGCCTGAAAAAAAAAAGTGGGATTTCAGGCGACGAATCTCGATCGCCTCATCTGAAACGAACGCTCCAGATTAGCCCAGCCAAGACTGTTTATCTTCTTCCTCTCGCCGGCCTCTCGTTTCGCGCTCCCCGCCATAGGCCACCACCCCGCCCGAGACAGGGGTCGCCGGGCTCTGGCGAGCTAGGGGTCGGGGCCATAGCGGGCTTCCGGCGAACCCTAGCGCGCCGCGGCGGCCCCCTCTTCCCCCATAGAGATCCACGAGCTTTCTATAGGGAAGAACAACTCACCTGAGGGAGGGGAGGGGGGGGGAGGGAGGAGATTCCGTTGGAGGAGAGGGGACAAGGTGGAGGAGCCACCGGAAATGAGGAAGACGACAAGGGGATTTCATATGGGTGCGTTGACGATCGCCTGAAATCGTGCGGGGATTTCGGGCACGGCCGATAGGAAAAGTGAAAAAAAAAAAAAACTCGAGCTGAACTATATGAGATTAATCAGCAGCCATTTTGCGGCCACGTCGTAGCTGCAGTAGCTGGGAGAAATAGACGATTTAACGAAAGTATATTGGCATTGTGTCACACGAGGTCACATATAGTGTAATATAGTTTTAAAATAACTTATTAATACTACCTCCGTCTATGAAAAGAATGCAATTATCTTTTTTTTAAAGAAATCAAACAGTTTATACTTTGACAAAACAAATTATGAAATTTATTAGCATTGGTGATACAAAATTAGTATTATTAGATAAGTTATAGAATATATTTTTCACAATAATTTTATTTGGAGGTGTAAATGTTAATAATATAAACTTACATTGTCATCAAGAAACCGATCAAGACACCCGTGCAAAAGGGCTCACTAGCACTTTCCTTCCTTTTCAATCTTAATCTCTTTTCATGGCTTTTGTGTGTGTTTAGCTAAATAGACTAACGAGTGATGGTTCATAAAACTCTTCAAATGTGACATTTAGAATCGATTAAAAAATACTCCAGTACTCAACTGTGTTGTAGGACTACAATATTTATTAGGAAAAGTTCCAGTACTCAACTGTTTCATCAAAATAGTTTTCTACAGCCAGCGAGAAAAGCTGCCTACACATCGAAAGATGCAAAGTTGACTACATTGGACAGAGATAGTCTGAACTTTCTTTCCAATACATCAAACCACAGCAGACTGCAGCAGTTACCACCTAGTTAGACCAGACAAGCACCAGGGAGAAGAGCTCCAAGCTCCAAAAGTACATACAGGTAGCAACCTACAACATCATAGATATCCCAATGTACTACTACTTGTCAAGTATAAGCACTTAAGCAGAGAGAGTAAGGCAAGTATCTGAAACTTGAGGTAAAAACTGTTGACAAGCTCCTCTACTCACACACACAAAAGATCCATTTAAACTCCATCAGTAACTTAATCTAGTATCCGGAAATTGGATCAACACCATCTGCACTCTGAAGTGCCTTGCAGTTTTTCATTTTCAAATCCTGCATGGTAACTAAATGAGACATTGCTAGTCACATCAATTACAGGGAGGCACATCAGGAAAGCAGCTTACATGGAATATTAGATTCCGGGATGGTAAAATATTCAATTTTGAATATTAACGGTTGACTCCACACTTGTAGTACCTATAAATACATGAGGATACAGTTACTAAAGACTGATCAGATAATAATAAGATAAACATGAGAAGCAAAAGAGCACATAATATACCAGCTGGTGTGAGCCAGTCCTGAATACAGACAAGTTTCTCAACCCGGCTTCCATTACCCAACTCGGACAGTACTAGTCTCGCAGTTCTTATTGATGCCTTGCAGTCAGTACCGCATGGTAGTGCCAATATATCGCGTGCCATCCGACAAATTGAAGGATAGGTTAGGCTGTGTTCCTTCCACCATTGGAGAACACTGAAGTTACCTTTCGGATGTTGTGCCTCTTGCAAGTAATGATCAGGATTCAGTCAGTGGTCGCTGACCACACGGGTATTTACCATATACATATAACTCATGCAGAATATCTCTACCTATGCACTCTCCCATCCTAATTTTAGACCAAGAAGTGCAGTCAGGTTCTTGGTCCTTGTTTGAATATTCACCATAGAGGTTAAGCAATGTATCATGCACTTCACAAATATAATCTTCTACGCCGCTGTCCACAGTATACATAGGCCCTACAGCGATGCGTGACTTGATGCGTTCAGACGCCATTTAGGATCCATGACCATAGGCATACAAAAAATGCAAGAAACAGAGTTTCCAACATTTATTGAACTTCTTTTCCATATTCCGCTTCATAATGGAAATTGCTTCCTCCTCCTCCTCACGTAAGTAGTCTTGCCAGTGTCTCTTATAACTATATACATCATAAATGTGAACAACCTTTTCCTTCACATTCCACACCTTATCAAACAGGTTATCTGGACTAGGAAATTTGTAGACCAAGACCTTGTATCTTTGAAAGTCTTCCAAGTATTTACAAACTTTCTTTGCTTTTTCCAAGCAGACGCTGATCCGTATCTGCATTTGGGATAATGTGCTACTGAAGGGGTGGGATACATCCTGGAACACTTCGTGGAATTCTCCATGATTGCGTCAAGTTCATCCAGCCCCACCTGAATAACCTCATCAAGTAAATGGGTCGCATAACGTGCCACAAACAAGCTCCGTTTTGCCACACTTTTGTTCCTTTTCTGAAGACTAGTTTTGATAGTTGAAGCCACTGAATCATCAACAAATGTGTCATCCAGTATAATGCTGAAAACCTTGTCATCAAGACCCCATTCTCGAATAGCTCGCAATGTGGTATAACTTAAATCTTCTGCGCTGCAAGGGGGGCGGACGGAGCAAAACTTGATGATTTTTCTCTGCTTCTTCCATTCATCATCGATATAGTGAACAGTCAAGCACAAGAATAAATGCTGTGGATCGTAGAGCCACGTGTCTGCACTCAGGCAAACTCGACATGGTAAAGCTGCTAACTTCTCCTTCAGCTTGGTCTTTTCTTGCTCAAACAAGTCAAAGGTCTTCCTCATCAGGTCGATGTGGGATGGAATCTTGACTGCAGGATTCAAGTGAGCAACAAGCTTCCAAAAGCTGTCTTGTTCAACCATACTTGTAGCATGACCGTCCATGGCTAATTTCCTGACGAGTTCTTCATAAGAAATGTTGTGATCAGTCCCTTGATTCTTCTTGTTGTGATCAGTGGAAATAACTGGCAGAGCTAGATCCTTCTGCTCAGGTGCTGCAGGTTCCTCATGAGACCCATTCTGAATAGCTTCCTGATTCTTCCTATTTGTGTCTGTGGGAGTGTCAAGGAAGGCAAGATCCTGCCAGCCATAGCATCTTCTGTGCGGAGCCTTTCCTGAGGCTGGATGGCTGGAATGGGAGCTTCTTCTGCTTTGGATCAAAAATTGGTTGCTGCTGTGCCCTTCTGGATAGACGGAAGAGATGTATGTTCGTGAAGCTTTGCTTCTTGTGAATTTGAATCCCAGGGCTGCACTTGGACTGGTGATTCCGAAGGCTAGAGGTGCTGCAACAGTTAAAGATCTGGTGGCAGTGCATGCATTCAGCATGTGCGAGCTTTCCGTCGACTAAGGAGGGTATGAAGTCATCCCGCACCTTGGAAGTGAGTCTTTCCTTCGGCTTTGTGCCCAAGAACAGTGGACTAGGGATGCTGTCCGTGCTCTTGTCTTGTTCATCTATTTCATTGCTGGCAGTGCCAACTGCATATTCCACACCTAAGCACAAAAAATACAGTATTTCACTATTTCAATATGAAATAGGTTGACGCAAGTTATGCTGCAATTCAAACACTATCCTAATGCCGTAGAAAAACTCTGCTTCTAGAGGTTAACTGAATATGCCTTTTTTTTCCATATACAATGAGACGGATTAAAAAAACAGGCTTTCAGCTGACAGGTAAACTGAAAAGGCACAGTAGCTGGACATGGTGTTGCTAATCAAATATTGTCCTAGTGCAATTGAACAAATTTTGATGCACATGGTGAACAAGAAAAGAGCAACTTCTTCATACAGGAACAATCAAACAAACTTAGTGGATTAATCAACATCTCAGCAGTCTTGTATATGTAAAACACTGCTGAGCAACCAAGAAAAAGAAGTCTAATAACATTTGGGGGAAAAGCACGAAGTATCATTCACTATCAGATTAATGCTAGATAGCAGCATGTAACTTCTAGCTAATGAACACATCTTCCCTTCCCCTGGACGTTGTGGCATCTCCATGTAATCAATCGAAAAAGGACAGTGTCGGGTCAGAAAAGTAAAACAAAATCAGGACCATCAGATTAGGCATCTACCACCTTGAACCCTCTCAAAAAGGAACTCACCATCCACCATCCTCTCGTCTTTGT